>JABAJV010008670.1:0-30544 GCA_018854895.1 Tricholoma furcatifolium
ATGATCTCATACAGATGTCGTTCCATGATAGAATAGAAGGACTTCGAAACAAGGCATAGCGCGAGTTTTATTGGCATCCATTCTCGAACCAGCTCAACGATGGCATCTCGATCTTCATGTTTCATATTAACCCACGAAGTGTCAAAAGCTTCGGGGACATAGGCTTTCGCCAGGCGGAATATGCTGCAATAGATTTCAGTGGGCAGAAACATAAGGTCAACAAGGGACTCAGACAGAAAAAAGAGAGAGAAAGTAGGAGCAATTGAATAAAATATCTGACAAATGATTTCACACGCACCCACCATTATGCGCCACCACACCTCTCCACACAACTCAAGATTGATATATCGACTTTTCGTGTCTTCCAGTGATCACTCGAATGTACGGCCGTCCATCCAAGAAGTAATTTACTGAGATGGGCACCTTCCAAGCCACGATCTATGTAAGTTGTCCCACAATTGATTCCCACGGAGAATAGTCTCCATGAGTTATCCTAGGCCTGGGGGCAAAACAGTACTGAGTCCAAACTTGTCTAAGTCAGTCAAACGACGTCGTCACAACGCGCGTCGGACGTCAATGTCACGGACGGGACCGAGCGAGTCACCTGATTGATCACAGGAAAATCCCTACGATTAAGCGACCCATCTCATCGCAAAACAACCTCCTCATCCTCTGTCTTCTATCGACGTATAATCCATGGCCACGACCACAGAAAACGTGCAAGCTCAGCCAACAGCGCGTGGAGCGGCAAGGAGAGGCGGAAAAGCTCGCGGTGGAGGCAGTCAAAATCGAGGGGGGCGGGGAAAAGAGAAAGAGAAGACACCTGTGCCAGCACCTTCTTCGGCCCCAGAATTGACGGAACATGGACAAGAAAAAACTCTAGACGATGGTGACGCCGCAGGCGATTCAGACATGTGCTGGATCTGCGCAGAACCAGTCAAATATCACTCCGTCTCGGAATGTAACCATCGCACCTGCCATGTCTGTGCACTGCGTCTACGAGCGTTATACAAAAAGTTGGAATGCACATTTTGCAAGGTGAGCTAACTATCGCTCTGTTTGTCGAATGGCCCTTGAAGGTCAATTGCTAGGAACCTCAACCTAGCGTGATCTTCACGGCCTCTCCAGACGAGCCATACTCGTCATACACATTGGATTCCATGCAGTTTAAAGACGCAAAACTTTCGATATATTTTGAGACGCAGGAGATGATGGAGGAAACCCTCCTCCTCCTTCGATTTAATTGCCCCGATCCCGATTGTCCTTACATCGGAAACGGTTGGGGCGATCTCAAGTTGCATGTACGAGCTACACATGGAAAGCTTATGTGGTCAGTAAATTTCGCGAATCTTTCCTCGTTTTATCTGTGTTGATTATCCTATGCAGTGATTTATGTATTCGGTCCAAGAAAGTCTTTGCGCATGAACACGCTTTATATCCTCCAAATCTTCTTCCCCAGCATCTTCCCTCATTATACCACCGTACACATGGAAAGACAGTACCAAAGGACCAGATAGAGGGCGGCATTCATCCGCTTTGCGAGTTCTGTCGAGAATGCTTCTTTGGTGATGACGAACTTTATTCACATATGAGGGAGAGACACGAGGAGTGCTTCGTCTGCAAACGCAATGAAATAAGGGACCAATAGTAAGCAGCTTTTTGTACTAGTTTTGAGCCAGGGTTGACTTGACGATTGCATGTAGCTTTCAAAATTACGAAAGTCTAGTCAGTATCTTCCATAATACCCATTATATCACTGTATATTAACGACCATACAGGAAGCTCACTTCAACAAGGCGCACCACCCGTGCACGCAATCTGAGTGCCTTTCCCGTAAATTCGTCGTATTCAACACCCCGTTAGACTTGCAGGCGCATATGGTTGACGAGCACGGTTCAGGAATGTCCACACGAGATAAAAAAGACGCCCGACGAGTCCAGGCTGACTTTGAGTTTGAAGAGGTTGGTACAGGAGGGCGCCACGGACGTCGCGGTGGGGCACCGAGGGAACGTGGGGGACCACCATCTCAGAGGCAGGCACCGCCCGAGCCTGCGGCACCACCACCTTCTGCTGTCGTTGCCAGACCCCCTGGACCAGGACGTCGCCGGGAAGCTTTTGGCGCTAGTTTGACAACTGAGGGTCGACCTTCACCCCCGAGCAACGTCACTCCTGACCATAGTCGCCCACCATCCCCCCCTCGTGGCGATATGGATCCCGAAGCTCTTCAGTAAGTGAATTTTATAGCACAGGAGTGCAAAGAGTTTGGTTTGGCTTAACTTCGTCCGCAGGCGGCAAGAGGTCATGTTTTCGCGACTACAATCTTTTGCGTCGAACCCTGCTACTGCAGTTCCTGTTGTTACAGCTGCAACCCGTGGCTTCCGCGCTTCGGAATCGAGCGCAAAGGACCTGATTTCTACGATTTGGAACGTTCTTGACCATCACTTGGAACATACAGCTAGTATTGTGAACGCCTTCGTCGACCTTCTTGATTCCGAAGATAAGAAACAGGATCTTTTGAGCTCATGGAGAGGATTTGAAATTGAGGTTCGTCGTTTATTTCTCTCTTTTCAAAAGCAGCGATCATTATGACTCTTCAGCGACGTCGAGAATTCCCCGACCTTATTCCTTCGGCCATCGCAGCGTCAGGTACAGCAGGGTATGCTGCGATTACCACAGGACGAGTTCTCAATGCCAAACATGTAACTGCAACGCGGTCTTCCAAGCATTCTTCCCGTCAGGTGTGGGATCGCGTCGCACAAGCCGCCAGCTCTGGTCCATCATTCGCTAAACCCACCCCAAAACCTGCTGTCGAAAATTTCCCCACTCTCGCCTCGTCAAGCGGTGCTGGCCCCTCTCAGACACCATTTCGCCAGGGCCAACGTAGCACTCCGTGGTCAGCAAGTGGTAGCAGCAACCCGCCGCCGCCGCCATCGTCTATGTCTATGCCAACGCCTGCGCAAGCGTCATCTTCCCATCTCACAATCCTACCGTCAAAGCCTCAACCAGGACGAAGTGGCCCTCGCGCGCCGCCGCCAAAACTTTCGAATGCTGCATTTCCGGAACTGCCAAGTTCTGCGCCAACGAGGACGAAGGCACCTGTGAAGGGAAATGTGTCCCTACAGAACATTTTGGGGAATCCAACGCCTCCTTCAGTGCCAGCATGGTCATCTGGACCTGGGGCTTCAGCTACCGAGTCTCCGGCTGTTGCAGGGAGTGGGGAAGACAGCGGAGGAGCGCCGAGTGCAGGGAAAGGAAAGAAGGGAAAGGGGAAACAAAAGCAGACTCTTTTCACCCTCGGTTCGTTCCCAACGTAGAGTCCCATACACTTTGATGTCAGGGAGACCATAGCCTTTCAGGAAGAAATTCAATTTTGGCATGCGGGAGGACATCGAATATTGAATATGATGAGTCATTAGCCAGCCAGAGTTCAAAGCATCCTCCATGCACTGTCTTTGACTTTTCAGGCAAGGTTTTTCGATGATTAGTATTTATACTTCGGTGAACTTTACGTCCCTGGTGTTTGGTAATACGTTATCCTCAACCTCGTGCCATGCAGAAGCTTTCACTCTTGACGCCTAACCAGCGTCTGTTGGTTTATAAATGCGAAACGAACGCTAATTAATGCGCCAGCATCTCTTCATGCCACAGGACTCCGTTTACAAAGGGGCCAAAAGTCTCCTCAGAACTATACTCAGAAATGCTATTCCTCCAGACCAGTGTCAGTCTGTTTCTCCTGAAAACCCGTGCTTCCCGGCTTCCTACGATCTGGGCCCAACACGAGTTGTAGTACCCAGTATGTGTAACACACAGTTCCTGCCTCCTACGCCCTGACGATATTTAATGGTATGAATTATTTAGGCTCGCCTCCAGCCTGGATACCACACGATCTCCCAATCTTGCTTCCTGTTGACGAGCCAAGCGTTGATCCGCGAACCGTCTTGCCATCCTGTCCCCTCGACTCCATGATCAGAGCGATAAATGTCATTTCGCCTAGCCTGGCCTTGCGTGACTTCGACATTATAACAGATCGGAAGAATCTTCGTGCTCTGTTTAATTTTTTCAAAGACAAGAATAGACAGTCTCACCGCATCGACGCTGAGCTCATTGGCGATACCCTCTTATTTTACTTGGGTTGGTCTGAGTGGGGATATAACAGTTTATCGAGGGGCTATGGGACCAACTTCGAGAGGAAATTCACGAGCTCTCTTTCGGAGGGCACGATCCAACATAATCGCGTCATTTCGTACAGTTTTGGGGGCCTTAAAGTCATGGTGAAGTATCAGGTTGACGCCTGCCTTAGTGCTTCAACACTTGCCGGACCACAATCCATACCATCACCTGCCTTCACAACGGCGTCAGGTCTCGATTTCGTTTTATCAGGAACCATGGTTCCGTCGGAGTCCATTGTTGAAATCAAAACCATGCGGGAGGGGAGTGGACCCCTCAAGCCCCAAACGATGGAACAGCTTTGGTTCTCTCAGACACCCATTCTCATTACAGGTTATCATAATGGAAATGGCCTATTTTCATTCGTCAAAGCGACAGCAATGGAGGAACAGCTTCAACTATGGGAGAACAAAAACACGCTAGTGCTCAGAAAGGTCATCAGTGTTCTCAAGATGATCAGGGAATGCCTTTCCCATTCGCCCGTGAAGAGACAGGCCATCGTCCTGAATAATAAGGGGAATTTCGCGCAAATAGAGTTCTTCAGCGTTGATGACGAAGAAAAAATATCCCTTCCTGAAGATTTGCGACAAATTTGGAAGGCGACATGAGTGCTCTACATCTCGATTCCTTTGTAGGTGGTACATGCCTCCTTTCGATCATTCTGTGGCTGAACCCTATGTTAGGCACTCAGACGATTTGAACTTCATAGTTGCGTTGTGTGTCAGCTCATCGTGTGGTAGTTCTCTATGAATCCATTTAGGCAGTCATGTTCTATCTATATCTTGATCGATATGAATGGCTGGCTTTCTCTCTAGGTCAAAGTCTCAAGGCGCGGATATCTTCGGAGATCGTTTTGAATCCGCTCTTCATTCCAGATTCCAATCGTTCTGCAGTGTGATTGAAATCTTCGCGGCTGACTTCGAGGTCCGACTCGGAACTACTAGCTGCTGTTACTCCAGTCTCATACGGCATTTCAACCCTCAATTCTCTGTATTGGCCTACATCAAGAGGGTCTTTGTGTTCTTAAAACACATCATTCTGGCATTTACGAATGAATCGCATCGCGTTGGCCGCGTTGCGTAGTGAAGCCATATGGCGCCACCACGAAGAATTCAGAGTGGCTAGTAAGATATCTTAGAGCGCAGAGCCTCGATCTCCAGCTTCAAATACGTAGATCTCTGGTAACATGCCTTTTCGGACCTTTGAACTTCAAGCTATGCAGGTTGAGATGGGTATGTCACTGCTGTGTAATCTTCAAGCGTAAAACCATTGATACATTACCTCCATGATTGCAATTGCAATTCCTCAGCTCCCCTATGCCCTGGGTCTCAACCGCAATTTACACGCGCACAACGCACACTGGGAGAACCCTGGTTTTGCTGTCTCCTACTATTTGTAGCATCCTTCTTCAAATACTTATATAAATCCCGGTCCGTCTAGCCAACGCAGTCAGCCAAGTATGAATTTCGTATGGAGCTGATCAGGGATGGAACAATGAACATACACAATTGGTGGCACCTCCATGATATTTCCATGCGCCGTTCAGACATACAGAAGATCGCTTAACTGAACGATGAGCGGATTGGACTGGTTTGTTTCGAAGTTCGAACGTTCAAGGCGGGGATCTCAGTTGACAAAATTCTTTGTTCTCGGCTTCCGTCTGCGATAGGTCAATATACTCTCGACCCTGTCGGGGTATGTCCACATAGCCGATTTCATCAAACAACCGTCACAACGCTGTTTGCGGTGACCTTGAAAAATACCTAGATTCGCCACGTTTTGAGTTAAGCAGGACTAGACGCCTGTATATAGAGGGGAAAAAAAGCGACGAATCATCATGTACTCACATCAAGATATACAGAACTCTCTGACAAGTATTGCCTCTAATGTTGATAGGGGTGTACATTTTCTGATTACTCGCGTGCGTCCCAAGGTCTGATTTCTGAAAGACAAGAAATTGACAGGAAATTATGTATGTGCTTCTCTCCGAACAACGGAAGAATGTTTTTTTTGGTTTCCACACGGACGGAGACCGTGAAAGAAAAAGGAAGCGATATGTCGGACTGCGGGACTTGGAGAGACGCCCCCCTTGGCTGAGCCCCCTCAAAGCCGACTTCCACATGGGTAGCATCACAGATATGTTCGTTTGTGCTGAAAGAAATTTTTTGATACTGTTGTTGTTCGGTTCAAAGGATTGCAAGAGAAATTTTAATTTGTTGTTACTAAATCTATGCGGATAATCAGAAATACGATAAGATAACGTATGTCAGCCCAACACGAAGTCCTGATATTTTATCTCGCATGAAGTGAAGGACAACGTAGGTTACGTATAAAAGTGCCCATTCATATACCTTCAGGAAAGCAGAAATGGTTAACGCACTTCCTAATGGTGTTCACAACGAGTCAAACCGCACCACTAGACATTCCCAGTCTTCTGCCCGGCCTGCGTCAGAGTCAAGAAGATAAACCAAGTGCTAGATAGCATATAACATCGGCCGAAGATACGAAGCATTCAGCGTCATCTTCGAAGTACAAGCAATGAGATCGAGACATCTTTTACGAGGAGACTAGCGAAGCTACGATTTTGATCATCGGCCTCAGCCCGCGCTCGCGAAGTACAATGCAATACAGCACAGTGTGTCGATAAACTATTGGTGGCTAAGGGTCCAGTTGGATAGAACTGGCTCTTGAGAAGCCTGATAACATCCTGGGAGCACATGCATTAGCATGCGCCTATGAGTCTACTGATCCCAAGTCGGCTGGGCAAACGCATGGGTACATACGGTGCATCGTGAGGCCACCGGCAAGTAAGAAAAGTGGTTCGAGAGAAGGGACAAAGGATAAGGATAGAAGCTTAATATGTTGAGTAAACCTATGATAGTGCGGCACGATCGTTCCACGTCGTAAAGGCTTCAGCTTCCAAGTGCATCTTGACTTCGCCCAATTAAAGGCGCCCAATAGGCTCTGTCCACGGCATGGTACGAGAAGTAGAAATAGTACTCGTCATTGAGTAATGCCACGGCGAATCGTGCGATTATGTTCCAACAAAACTGAGAACAAAGTATCGCCGAAAGCTCTTCATGAGAAATAGACATTCGGTCTTGCCTCGGTGACAAGATGAGATGTATATCCCCAGCAGATGAATATCGCCTCGCGATGACATCAAATCAAGCCCAAGAAAGAGCCCCAGCGAAGCAATGAACAGTTTAGATGAAGGGAGACGATCATGACCACTACAGAACTTCTGCAAAGAATCGATTCCAACTCGTCTCTCTTGCATGTTGTCCACATGATATTTGGTACTACGTGTAAAAGTTCAGTCTTTGAACCGCGGCAAACGTAGCGACAAGTTACCCGACAAAGTTCCGGAATTTTGCTACGCAGACATCCAATGGTGAGAGCGTACATCTCCTTTCCCGCTCACGAGGTCTACTTTTAGGCAAAGCCGACTGCGGATGTATGTCGGAGTAACCCACGTGAGCCTTTGGCAGGCCTCAAGTCTCAGTCGGCCCCTGTACAGCGTATTTCCGAGTGACAAGAACTGGAAATACAGACAAGCATAGGAAATGGCGTAGTTAAACTGGCTCGGGTGTATGGAAGGCGCGGAAAGATCCTTCAAGTTGCATCATGGTTAAAGAAATGTCCAAAAGAACATGAATGGTCATTGGTCATGTATAAGCATTCCGAGCTGCTAAAGGATAGGGTAGTATTTCGAACGTGAGGAAGAGGCTAGCCGCATGCTCAATCTGCCCTATAAGCCGACTTGGGGTCTCTACAACAGAATGATGTCAATTCGGAAAGAACGGTTCTTGAAGACGGAAGGAACTCCACCTTGGAGTTTAGAACATCAAAAGACTTCAAATCCATGTCAGACGCAGAACATAAACGAGAATCAGCAACATGCGAGAAAGTCGGGCAGTCCAACAAGCAAACTACGTGTGTCAGACATAGTCGACTTATGCATCCCAAGACACGTTCCAATATGTTTTCGATGGAGGGCGCTAAAACAATAAGTTCCGGTCGGGCGGATCTTAGTGACCAACTTTACAAAGGAGGATATTCCAGACAGCACACCAATCGGGCCGTCCCAAGTATTCAGAATACTCAGTACGCACGAGTCCAAGAGTATACAAAAGTAGGCAGCACGTTCGCTCCGAATCTTCCCGAAGAGTGGTTACATCAGACAGAGGTGGTAGAAATAGCTGGGAGTACGCCAAAAATGGATTTGTGCGGAGGGTGGGGTACCACGAATCAACTGCTTGACGACGATGGAAATGTTCGCCCCAGTGACGTGCAAATGAGTGACTGTTGTGGGGGTAGGTGCGTAGTCCGTGCGTCATAATCACCAAGAGATCTCGAAGGTGGCGTGAAGACAAGCCAAGCGACACTTGACCTAACAGAACCAGTTCAGTATCCAGATTTGTATCCCAAACACCCATAGTGCCACAATTTGCCATTTAGCACTGCCCGCTGACTCACACCTGGAGGAGGCTTGCGCGTTGTGGGTGGATTGGCGCCGCGCGAGGAGACCAGCTGACCACGGAGCCTCGAAAGCGGTGATTCATATCCAAAACGTTGTGCAACACAATTCCTGTGCCGGTGCGCAGAGTCTTACGCATTCCCCTCCGTGCCGCAACTCCACCGTACAGTATTCATGGCAAAAGTGAACACATGATCTAATTGGAATCACAACGAGTCAGTTTCTACGGATCCTCATGAGTCAATCCAAAGACTACCTGCCTTTCGACTTATCATCGGTGTTTTTTTTTTTTTTTTGCTGAGTGAAAGGAATGCAGTGCTAGTTTGTCTAGATATGTGGCTAGATGTGGTGGAGATGACACTGTCAAGAGGGATTGTTTTGAGGCTGTGCCACGTTTTGTACACGTTTGCTAAGTGCTTTGACTCCGGTGAATTTGTCAGCAATTAACCGGCTCTTTTGAGCTCTTTTGGCGCGCCTTGCCTTGGCGTCGCGTCGCGTTGCCTGGATCAATTTGAATCTGATCGGGGCAATCCTCTTTGATTCCCCACACTCATCTCCTTTAAATTTGTATGGAAAACTATTTTCTTTCATCTCGCCTCGAGGCCAAGTCAAAGAGCAGTGTATTGTATGGATAGCTGCTGTGGTACGCGTGTATTATACTGTACTTGACAGTCCTAGAACCGTCAAGTCGATGTGCAGACGAAGCCCACCAATCACAGTGCACCGAGTAGCGATTACGGCAATCCACGATCGACGACGCGTTACGCGATCGTTTACTAGGAGGATCGACGTGGGGTCTTGAGCATGAAAGGCAAAACTCGGTACTAGACACGAGCTGTACTGTGATATAGTACGATAAGATGTGACGATGCATACTATGTGCCACCAAGTCTTGGCTTGCGTCTAAGTCCGAATCGGATTTACCTTGGTGATATCTTTCAACAGAAAATACAAAGAAGGAAAGAAATCTCCGAAGCTTCTATGTGCTTGGTCAAAAACACGAGCCCAAGCTTCTAATGTACGACAAAATTATCAACGGCCCGATTGGCGATAGACTACACCTGATCAGGCCCAGTGGAAAGTCATCACGGAAATTATAACTTTGACCTCTTTCAAAAGTTTAACATTAGCTTTATGAAAGAAAGCGAACCTGAGTCGGGCAGGATATCAAATGTCAAAGGTCAACTGAGCTGTATGTACTGATTAGCTTTCAAGTTCACACTGGCAGCTGAAAGAAACGTCGGATAGTACAACCGCACCCCGAGCCTCGAGCCCTCCTCCTCCAATCCAACGCGATGTCCAACAGCTTCAGCTGACCAGTACTAACCCTCTTTTCATCACAATCCATCCATCCATCTATACAGCCCTTTCATCTTCCATCCCATCGATGATGCCCAGTCAACTTGAATGATCAATCCAATCTAATTAGATTACTGATCACATCCCTTATCAGCGCGTCATACCATACACACACGGACCACGTTTCCGCCGCCCGCCAGCCCCACGTTCCATCTCAGCCAAATGGAAAGATAAACTCAATTAGCTTACCTGGCATGGGGGCCTGGACGAACCGAGCGTGCAATATGATGGTATACCCTTCACGAGTGTGATAGAGTGCGTGTGATACGCTATGTACGCGTGTAATATGTATGGAGACGCGCCGTGGACCCTCGTGAACCCCAGGCGCTTATCGGCTGGTTCATCGATCGAATCGACTGGCCATTAACGATCATGATCGAGGCTGTACACTTACTATTTCCCCCTACGCCGTCCCTTAAGTGCCTCTAGTACACCATGCCTCAGGCCTTAGGCTCCAGCCATTGCGCGTTTGTTTTGTTCTGCGGCACTGCCATCCCCGCCACGCCTCTCTCAGCCCGCGATCATGTGGGTGTGCTAAACGTGAAATGCGTGTGGAATGTGAACATACAGTGGACTTGAAGTGGACAATGGTCATTTGGCTGAGGCACTGAACTGGACTGGGCAGTGGGCATTGAACACGAGGAATCTGAGTACCTAGTACTGCTACAGTGGGTATGTACAAAGGCGCGTCAGTCAGTCCGAACTCATCCTCGTTTAGACGCAACCGATGACGCCATGTATCATGTTCCCATGTCACGTATGTTCAATCCACCAGACACGCCGTATACGCATACGCACCGGCATACTCATATGAATGATATGCGTAGATGGATTGATTGAAGATATCGCCCGCATCGGAAAGAAAAGAAGACAGAACAGAAGCAGAGAAAACAGATTCTGACTGACTGACTGCATCATGATCAACGCGTGTCTGGTACAAACATACATACAATCGTGCGTGGTGGACCCATTGGCCACTGATGTCAGTCACGGTGTACCTTGTGTGGCGACTCGGAATCGCCAACCCTCTGCCCCGCCTCGAGCTCCGCCTCCGGACATCGATATCCATCCATCCACTGCACGTTGCGGTGAGAACTTCCTTTCGACATTTCCTTTTATTCTTTTTCCGTTTCTGTGTCTTCGTCAAACATATCATGCCCTGCCCTGCCCTAGATCCGCGCAAATGGGCAGCGGCAGTCCGGCGTGCTGAGCGACCGAGTCGGTTTGCAGTCAGATGATGGTGGTTGGGTTGGGGGTTGCATAGACGGAATACCGACGGAAAATGTCAAATCATGGATGCATTCGCGAAAGAGGTGACTGGCAGCGAGGTTGCGTATACTTTCTACCACGTCATCTTCTAATCAGACCAGCCCAGCCCAGAGTCTATGCATCGATTAATTAATATCGATAATATACCGTGACTTACCGCGGCTGATATACACACGATTATACATAAGTCGATGATCATGAACTTGGCAACATCGGACCGACATCCTGATCCTTTTCACGTATATCATATCTCTCATATCTATGTTTATCACATCTAATCAAACGTGTCCTGAACCAAGCCCAAGTTGCCCAAGCTAGCTATCAAAGCGACGTTAAGATCACGCTCTAACACTGGCATGACGTTGACCAATGACGGGAGCATTGGAAGCGCACGCGCACGCTTGGGCCGCGGGCAGTGGCATATGATCACGATAGCGTCTGTGGCCTAGCGCCTGGTCACCAACGAGGCTAGGCTAGGAACGCACCGTGACTGACGCTGTACATATCGTCAAGCTCAGCTGCTAGGTACTAGGAACGCACCGCATGACGTACATACCAAGCTGCAAAGTTCAGGCCCTTCAACAGATCTGGATTCTGGAGCCTGGCGTCGCCTCGGATGAGATCGTACCAACTATATCCATATGATCACTGGCATTATGTTGTGAATAATGTGAAAGGCTCGGAAACCTGAAGGCGCTCATGTGCGCCGTGACGTATATACCAGGACCCTACCATACGTTGAATTATAATCTTAGGAAGATCCTCGGGTCGGGGTATTTTCGACGGTGTATGTATTTAATGACGGGGCTCTGTCAGTGCTCGATTTATCAGAGCTTTGTGTTCAGGTTGGTAGTTCGTTGCGAATTAACGTCGGATGAATCAGCGTGGACCACCGTGGCCACCGTGATTGGTGGAAAGATATGTCATGCGCATTCGTGCACTGGCGTCGCAGTCAGCGTCATCTTAGTAAGTACATGGCGTATGGCGTAGACGTTCGAGATGAGAAAGACCGTACCTGATTCGTTGAAGACACCTCAATGACGCAACGACTCAGGCTCGACTCGCCTGCCTTCGCGCGAGTCATCGAATGCAAATCGACTGACTCAGGACGCAGGTACTCAATCCCAACTTGTCCCGTCCCGTCCCATCCCAATACCAATCCTATCTCATCGCAAAGAACCACGAACGTGATTTGCATTTGAAATCACCAAGATGCCGATGACTCGAGCGGCACGACAATAATATCACAAAATAGCAGTGCAGTACCGTAAACGTACGTATCCCCATCCCACGGGCCACTATCTGATAACACGCACGCAACAGATACTTACTGTGCATTGCCGCAGCCGCAGCCGCACACCCACGGCTGGTCCACGGAAAGGCATACATACCCACGAGACGAAAGAGCTGTGGCCCTGCCGGCACGGAAACACGAACATGCCTCAGATTGATATGATATCCTGATCTTCGTGGTCTTCTTGGTCTTCAAAGCTTCAAAGATGGGCTTTGTCTATTTGCCGAGGGCCTACGTCATTTCTTCTTTGACCTCAAGGTCGAGGGCGAGCCTGAGCCTGACTTTCTTTGAGGGTGATGAATCGTGTCACTTGAATGGGAAAGAAGTTGAAAGATTCAAAGAAGGCACGGCAGGCTTTGAAAGAGCTTTGAAAGCTTTGATCCTCGCATTGCCGACAAAGCGCGGGATATACAAAGGCCAAAGTCAATTGAGGCTGATGCAGCTGCTTTGACCATTGATTCTTGCTTGAAATTTGAATGCGTCCGAGTCCGAGTCGTCGTCAGATGTCCGGCTCGGGCGCCGACGGGATGGGAGGGAACGGGATGTGGGAGGAACTCGCGTTTTAAGATGCCTGAGTAAGTCGTGATGGTATTTTGTGTTGGGGATTGGTCATTGGATACTGAGCGCCTGAGCGCCTGGGTGACCTTGCCCTGACTGGAGTGGGTTGAGTTGAGATGGAATAGAAATCGCGTGGTTACCGAGCTTAAGCAGTTACTGAGATTGCGAGTGCGAGTGTACCGTGACTTGTACGACCTGAGCCCTCGGTATACGCGCGCACGCGGACGCGGACGCTTTCAGATCTCAGGACCAGTACGTATGCGGGGTGGGAGTCGGACTAGACATTTCTTGAACGCTGGTGAGGTCAGGCGGTGCGCGGAGGATATATGCAAAGATAATGCATATGCATGTATGTATACATAACGGCATTAGCATGGGCACGGTACAAGATATGTATTCCATGGTGAGAGAAGAGTTAGGGACATCAAGAGAAAATAAAAACGGTCTACGTCCACGGAGGATATAGAGTGGGGATACATGGACTTTGGACATTCGATGTTGGATGTTCACGATGGACGTGACATATTTGGGCCTGACACATGTGTTGGAAGACGCGCAACGCCGTGGTCCGACAGGATATGCTGTGGATAGGAATAGGAATATGGAACAACCGACCTCGGTGAGACCAACGCCTGTAGTTTGTACAGGAGGTATGGGTACGGAGTGTGGACTTGAGATGAGCAGGCGTGATGTTTCAGGATATGGAATGAAGATGGCGTAGAACATACGACGGGAAGATGTGGGGCAAAAGGTAGATGGAAGATGATTAGATGGAGGGGAAGGATCGTGTATTCATACGCGGTCAGGTGAGAGTGGCCGAATCGGATTTGTAGGGGGAAAATTGCTGGTGAAAACGCGGTGTGGGTGAGGCAGGGCGAGCCGGCAAGTATCCGAACTGAACTGGTTTGGATCTGATTGACTCGATATGGAAGGACCGGATGGTGCGGATTTAGTTTGCTTACCCTAAGCCGGCTATATGGAAGCAACGAGGCGTCTGAGGATATATAAACCCAAGCGCGCCATATCTGCTCTCCCCACTGTTGATCCACCCATGCTTCAGCGTTCATCGTCCCCCATATCTCTGGGGTCCCGCTCTCCCCGCGCAATCCACATCGACCGTCTCCTCGACCCTGCCTACTCATCCTCCTCATACGCCTCCTCATCCGCCTACGTCGACCCCACTGGCGAGCTACATGACCCAGACTACCGCCAGTTCCCCATTTCAAAACCAACACGCCGCACTTCAAATTACACCCCCTCGCGGCCTAAATGGGAGACATTCGACGAGGAGGAGGACATCGACGTGCAGCAGTTCAGCCCAGCACGCAGAACAACCTCGTTCTCCTCATACCAACACTCACGTCCCGTATACGCGTACACATACACGCCCACTTACGTGGCGTCCCACTCCTATGACTCAGGAGACACAGAGCTAGACGAGGAGGAAGATGACGCGTTCGGTTCCACAACCAAGCCCCACACCGTGTCTCGCATCATCTCCCGAACAAAGGAGTTGACACGTAAACGCCGCTCACTCGACGGCGCATCGCGGCGGTCCACAGACTCGAGCCCCAACTCACCCTACTTCACCCCCTCCTCCCTCCCGGACACCCCCGCCTCAGACGACCGCCGCCCCCTGTCCCGCACACTATCACGCCACTCAGAGCCAGAGCGCACCACCAGTTTCACGCCACTCTATTCCACATCCACGTCTACACACCACCGGCACTCGCGTTCCCACGCCTACGCCCACGCACAGCACGAGCCCACCCCCGCGTACACACCCTCAGCCGACGCCGAGCGCGAGCCCTCGTGGACACCGACGTGCGCGCAGGCCCTCCGCCGCCAGTGGCAGGCCGTGTCGCTCAGCGTCCGCTTCGGCGTCTTTAGGGCCCAGCGGAAGTGGAAGAGCCGCCTTGCGATGCGATAGGTCTATTGCGTCTGCGTATTGCTTGCTTGTTCTTGTTCTCTTATTCGCACTCGCACTCGCATGTTTAGCATTGGCATTGCATTGCATTGACTTTGGTATCTCGCACTCGCACTCGCACTCGCATCGGCATTGGCTCTGGCATCGGCATCGCATATGTACCACCACCATTCATGAATCATCACGCATCGACACAGGGTTTTGGTTAACGGTTAACGTTTTTTCACGCATCTCATCTCATTTGTTATCATTATGCCCCTTCATCCACCTCACGCTAAGCTTCTCTTACGTTTTTCATCTGTACACACTACATTCGGTTTCTTGTCGGACATCCCTTCTTCGTCTCTTCTTTTGCTTTCTTTCTTTTGCTATACGCGCGCGACGCAATTCATGATTATCATCGCATCATGGCATCGCTACACGATTCGGATACGTATTCATATTTTACATACGTACATACATGCGCTTCCCACTCTCACGAATCACTATATGCGCTCGATGCGCTCTTCTCCACGCTCTTCATGTTCTTCACGTATACCCCCCGCTGTTATTTGTTAGCTCACTATAGACGTCGTTTCGGAACGTCTCTTCCTCTGCATACGTACACGTACACGAATACGAATACATACGGCACAAGGTTTTGGCTGTATAGACACAATGGCACAGACATTTCGAATTCAACTTTTCTGCGTCGTCTACTGATTTGAATCAATATAAATGGGTTTTAAACATAATGCAAATTGTGTTCAAAGAGAGAGGTTAGACAGGACGAGACATGGAGAGACATCAAGGGGCCCGGCAGTGTCGGACATAGAAGAAAGGTCTTATAGAACATACGGACACTACTAAGTTGGACATAGAATTTCAATCAACGTTAGCCGTTTGCGATGTTGCGAGACTCGCGCTTCTAATTTGATCCATACGCGTCGTGTATAATGTACGATATACATGAACGCTGGTAAGCTGGCAATTGCAAAAGGGTAACCGTCTGAGAGGAGTTGTAGCAGCCTGAGTAGTCGACGTTCAATTGCAAGTCGCGCGATCAGAGGCTCTCAGCCCGCTCATGATCTCGTTGATTCAGAATCAAAAACCCCGTATCAGATAACTGTATAGCTATACAAGTACACGGATCGGACGCCTTGTTCCTTGCGCTCCCCGCCGCCCGGCGCCTCCACAGAGTATTGGGGTTGAATGCCCATTGTTCGAAGATTCACTCGGCGTCCAAGGCTGCGTGGGTGGGCGGGCGGGACGCGGTTGGGTTCAGATCAGAGACTCGTTACTGCTCTGAGTGCCCAATTGCAATACCGTCTCGATTCAGTCACCAAACCTCCCTCTCCTCCTAAATAGACGATTGTGGGGCGTTGAGACATATACGCCTCACGCCGGGGCGCGGCGGGGGACGGCGCGACGGCAGCATATAGCAGGTACTAGTAGTAAACACGTATCTGTCATAACCTGAGACAGACTGCGCCTGGGCCGCTACTCAGCAACACAGCGCGTATTCAGTCGTTGGGGGGCTCTGGCTGGCTGGCGGATGCGATTGGGCGCTGGATCGCGAGACATGCGCGTGAGCGCCTGTGCTGCGGGCTGGGATGCGATGCCTTGATGTCGATGGCCATCAGCAGAATCGCAATACTCCCTTTCGTCACTTTCAACACTACTTTCAAAAGCATCGTACGGAGGGTGAAATAATTTAATATTCAGCTAGTACTACCTATTGTAAAATTACTTGTAGTAAACCATTTGAAATAATCATTCGTCGCCGTCGTCATTGGAAGGATTTTCACCACCCGGGCGAGCACCAGCAGGCACCTCGGAGTCCAAGTTGCGACCAGTGCTGCCAGCAGTGGCACTCGCAGCTGCTGGCAGTGTCGCGGCCGGGCCCCCGCCGCTCTCATCGATATCACTGCTGTCTTCATCCTCCAAATGCTCAATCTTCCTATCTGCCTCGGCGGTGGACCCATTCAGACGAAGCTCGATCCTCATTTGTCGTGTGGGTACTAGCCTGCCCTTTGAGTCGCCAAAGTCGCCGAAGAAGGCGCGATTGAATAACGAGTAAGTTTTTTGAAATTGTTGCGACGCGTGCCACTGTCCTGATTAACTTACTCACACAGGAATTCCCCTCCTGAATCGATTCTGGGGGATACAGTGAACATGCCTCCACCGTGCACGCCCGATCGCGCTGGAAGTGGGGAAATAGGTCGATCTTTTGCTGCTGCAAGTTCCCTCACTCAGGCTGCTGTTGGCACGGTTCAGGAGAGCTGCGATAAAATGGGGAGTCTTTTAAGCGACATCAAGAAGCGCCACTATGAGAAAATAGCT
The DNA here is from genome assembly GCA_018854895.1 of Tricholoma furcatifolium. Classification (NCBI taxonomy): domain Eukaryota; kingdom Fungi; phylum Basidiomycota; class Agaricomycetes; order Agaricales; family Tricholomataceae; genus Tricholoma; species Tricholoma furcatifolium. Next base: position 17,377 of record JABAJV010008670.1, read on the forward strand.
TCGGTAGAGATCAAGCTACGCGAGGCGCAGGAAAAAGCGGAGAAATTGGAGGAGGAGGTCACCGTACTTCGACACCGTGTGCAGGACTTGGAAACAAAAGAGGCAGAAAAACAGGAGGACGATGACAAGCTGAGAGTGGCATTGGCAGAGATTGAAAGGCTTCGCGAGCACTCGAGGGCCGTCGGTCAATATTTAATCAATCATTCAGTGAAGCCTGAGGATGAGGACTCGGTGACTCAGCCTGAGGTCAAGGATGAAGTTGTTTAGTATCTTTACGACGAGCTTTTACAAATACTTTTCATTCACTTGCGAGTTCTCTTTGCAGACTCTTTATACCAAAAATATCGAAAGTGATTTCAATATCCTAAGACCTATAAGTTACATGAAAGATACCCAGAACTATTTACAAAAGTGTTCGAAAAGGAAAAGGTGTGAAAGCGACTCCAGAAGAGGCTGTGATTCTGCTGATGTGTTGCACTGGGTAGGCTGCGGGCGGGGCTTCAAGCTGGGGTGCGTCTCGAGGATCGTCTCGAGACTCTCAGGATACATACATATCTGAGCAGAGAGAAGGCGCACATGCACGGCGGCCGTTGGGTACTGGGAGTCTCGGTTTGCCAGCGTCCATCGGGATTCGTGGGGTGGAGTGGCGAACTACGCGTACGGTAAGGGTAGGAACGCTAGCGGTGCGGTTCGCGGTGCGGTTTGGTATTCGTAGCCCGGGTAGGTATGGGTACACTGGTAGTATGGGGTATTCAGTGCCCAATAATATTATTGCTGTAGAGATTGCAATTGACTGATCCTGTCGATACCCCGGCCCGGGGGCGCCCCACATATGAATATCAATATACTTCATGGGAATCAAGGCGGTTAGGAGAACATATCCACATAACCGTAGTACTTCACAAGTCATCATTCAATCACTGGGCTGAGCGTTACTGAATACACACACTCAGGCTTGCATGTGCGGGAGAACAAGGGCATCTAAATTAGAACGACACAATCAATTTTCGACGTTCAAGGGTTTATTGACGGAATGCCACTAACACTGCATTGTTGTGGCCCTGTACTTGACTAGCCTGAGTATATACGTACGTACATCATGCATCCCGGATATCAAGCAGCCGGTTTGTTATGGACTAGTGCTTCGCAGTGCACATATGTGCATATGGCTGAAAAAGACTCGCGATGTCCACGGGGCGGTCGGGATATGTTGGACTCCTTGATGATATTCGAAGTCGAAGTTGTGGTGGGGTTGGCAGGAAGTACAGAATCGATGCTACGTGATAGCCGCCGAGCAGAGTTTTGGCTTGCATGGAACAACTAGAGCGCTTGTGCGTTCCAGTCGTGAGATAGCAGCTGGTATATTTGATTCAGGACGAAGTTGAAGGGGCGAATCGGATACCATCGTCAGTTACAAGGAGTCCGTGATAAATGATGGAAGCCTGAGCTTGATGTTCGTCGTGGCCAACCCGAGAAGAACAAGAACAAAGGAATCAAACGAGCGAGCTGCCAGTGTGGGCCGCAAGCGTGTACAAACGATACTTGTATTGGACCGTCAAAGACGCCTACGTTGAAACAAGGAACAAGAACTTATCAGTGAAAAGAAGAAAGGGATTGAAGACGAACCAACCATTCGAACCATGCAATCTTTCTTTCATTCATAGAACATGGGTCACAGGACCTCCAGGTCTCACGGACATAGCCCATCCTATGCTGTGAAAGATGCCAGAAGCGCAGCACAAAGGCTCGGAGCTACACCCTGAGTCAACATACAGGATACGAGACGACCCCATGATCCAATCGATGTATACAGACTTCTAGCAGGAATATTGAAAGATTAACCAAGGGGTGTGCGGACCGTTCAACTCTTCGCAATCGGTTGGAACATGGATTAGTATGAAATCGGAAAGGGCGCCTAGATGGGCCGCGAAAACAAAAGCACAGTGACACAATCACAGACTCGAGCGATCCAGGCGCTAGATAAGATGACAGATGGATACTATCACAGGAATCCCCTGGAAACATCGAAGGAGCGTGACCTTCCACAGAGAACAAACGCAAGCCAAGGCCCACGACTGAAGGCGACTACATGAAGCATGATCAATGGTCATGCCCTCGCCACTATATCGCAGCGGTACACACATACTACTTGATCAATTTACCAGACATCCCGCGAACCAGGTCGTTATCAGTCAAATTCAGTAACACAGGAACTCGAGGGGAGGATTGACAGATCGATGAGGATAAAGTTGTCACCGACCACGACCATGTGTGTGGCCCATGACCATTTCCGTAATTTCGCAAGAACCCTGGTGATGATGCCCGAAAAGGCGCAAGGCAAAGCCACGAAGGAATTTCTAATTCAATACACACGGGCGGGGAGGGAGCTAGAACGACGTTCAGGGTATGCTAGTGACTACGCACACTTCCATAAGCGCCTGCCTGGAACACTCGTGCACTTCTCTTCTCAGGCTCGTCTTCCCCGCTGACATGTCTCCTGAAAACACGCGACCCAAATTAGGAGATGCGGACCGCAGGGCAGGCCAGCTGACCTCTTCCGAGGCGGGCACTGTGCGCGTGCAGACGTTGTCCCTACCCCAACGAAGACAATGCGGGGGCGTGCATCCAGCATGGGGAGGCTGGGGTGCGATGCAGGGGTCCACATACGCACATGCGTGGTGGTTCGACTCAGAACTTCCAACACCCTCTACCCTTGTTGAGCCTTGTCGGACGGTAGAGCCATGAGAAGATGCCGGAAATGTACGCACGAGGCGGGAGGCGCACGGTGGGCAGAGGGGAGGTGGACAGAAGAGGCAGGTGGGATGGACGAATGATGTTCTTCTGTGACCTTGAGGCTCACACGAGGCTTGGAACAGTAAAAGTTATGATTACCGGAAATGGGAACCTCATAGATTGCGCCGCGTATTCGTGATACCGCCCACGGCCCTGCGTTATCGTGGGTTGCTTGGGTGGGTCAGATGATGGAAATCTTTCACTGAGCAGATTTAGGAATATCACTTTGGTTGGGGATTGTGGCACTTCGAGGTGAACTTTGTCCGATGTGGGCTGATCGTTTATTTATTTCAGGCAAACGCCAGATGCCAGTGCTCTAGAATAGCAAGTACTCTAGAATAGAACTACACTGCGGCGTAGCTACCTGTCAATGTCAATCTGCGGGAGTAGTAGTGAAGTTTTTGAAGATTCGGCATTCAAATCATCATGCTGTAAATCAGAGATAATCAAATCTGAACTTGTGCGAATGTCGCTCAATTGAATAAGTTGAGAGACAGGTGGTACAAAATGACAGACTAAGGACACTGCGCGCTGAAAGATCGTGGCAGACAAACCTCAATGGTGAAAAGGTTCATGCACCTAAGTCACATGAGCTAGTATACACGTCTGAAGATTAACGTAGCAGCGTCAGGAGAGCCAGTAGCTTGAGCAAGTAGCGCATGTGCGTCATGCAATCTGTGCAATGTATAATTAACAAGCCACATTCAACCCTATCAGTCAAACCGGTGACGCATAAACCATCGCAGACGACTTAGGGTCAGCAATTTCAGGCCGATAGGGCTTTCAGCGAGGACATTACAAAGACCCTGGACATTGTGCATTATGATCAGTCATCCAGCGTCAAATTATGGAGAAAATTCTCATACGATGACATAGACAATGATGCGTGAGGCATGATTGGAATTGAGTTCGCCATCCTTTTCCAAGTTGTCGTTTGGACACCGGTGTATCCGTCAACGACGGAAAGAGGAGGTCCTCGGCCGAAAGCTACTCATGATAAAGATGCTTATATGACTCCAGCAGCCATAGGTATGCATGCGAAGTTTCCGGAAGCTGGGCCGGTAGCCATGGAATTCGAAGAGGCCTCCGCCTAATCCCATCCTCAACATGGGAAGAAGGAATGCCCACATACGCAGAATCAGGTATCGGGTGGGAAACACTCCCGACAAATCCATATCACTGTGTGAGCCAGTTCAACCGGGGTCAACGGAGCGTCTACCATTTTTTCTAGCAGAGTTGTGCACAGAAAAGATTTCATGTGAGGACCATGGCGGTATATACGAGTCAAAGTGTTGGTGCAGATCGATTTGCTGACAGTGAAGCTTTCATTCAAGAAATCAAGTGCGAGTCGCGAGTCGGAGTCGCGGCCCGTGACAGAGCCCAAAGTTCAAACCTCGGTCACGTGTAAGAATTAGAGCTTGCTTTCCTCCGTTATGGTCACCGGTTGACCTCCTTTATCGTCTTCGAATTTCGTAACTTAAGCCTTCTGAACGTCTTTTCCTTGATTCTTTGCTGCTTTTGGATGCTGCCCAGAAGACAAGTCGGAATCCAGTGCCAGACGACCGGTGTGTTACCTCACTGACCCTTCAAAAATCGCCTGGCTAGCAATACGGTGAATATTCGGCAATTCTCCCATGATAAACGCCCAAGAGCTTGGATTAACAATGAGAGGCATAAACAGAGTTCTATCCTTGAGGCCGCTGAGATGCTGTCGGTCCGTGTCTCCAGATTTAGCGCCTGGCTCCTCAATTTTCGAACTGCAGTCATGCATGCGCTTAAAAATCTTTGCAGTGCGTCCAAAGGTCTATTTCGTCTTCCGATTCCCATGGCTGACGGCGGAAGAGGATTCCTACCCACTACTTGCTCCTATGTCGTGTCGTACACCACCCTCGTCAGTTTTCTTCCATCCTGAACGTCAAGGGTACAGGGCATCCGGTGACTCAGACTTCCGTCGAGCCTCGTTGTGCCGTGAAGTGTATTTTCAGCTACGGGACCTTCGCCTTCCGGCCCTTTGCGACACTCTTCGACCTTCGTATGCCATCCTGTCAGTTATCGCTAATCATATCTGAATGAGGCAAACTGATTAATTGTATCTACCGGCAAATGAGTTCATGTATCATTCGTGCCAACTATCTCCCATGCAAACCGTTGACACCTTAGAAGAAGCCAAGGACCCTTGGGAATCAGAGGTTGAGTTCGATGAGGCGCAGTATACGTCTGACACTTATTCAATTATCGGTCCGTCCTTGGCCTCGCGCTGCGCCACGTTCCATATAGTTCAAAGCATCGAGGACGTTAATTATGGTATAGCCCAGATTCTTGTGGGAAAAACTCCATCCTAACCTGAGTGCGGCTCAGTGAGCCAAGCAGCACTTCGCTGTGTCAGGATAGGTTTCATTAACCGCCGAAACCCGCATCCTCTAGGTCGATCCAATTTACATGTAAAGAAGAATCCCGGGTTCAGGTCTTGTGTATTTGACTCATCTGGATCCTGTATATACTGGTTTCGAGAAGTAAAACCCCTGAGCGCCTATTTACGCAGTAAAAATGGCCTTAGCAAATCCTAAATATTACCCTGTCATGAGGCGTAGATAAACAAATAATCTGTTGCTCGTAGAAATGGTTGATGTACGCAGGAGTTGCACCGAAGCCATGATGGGATGTAGACGCCAATATTCCTGTGACTATCCGAAGCTACTTCTGTCACTATAAAAGTATACTAGAAAATAAGCGCCCCGGTCTTTCTTCGAGTGCAATCTATCCCGACAGCTCTAGGATAATAAACGGCTTCTATAAATGTGAAGGTTCTGGCCGGAGAGTCCCAATGCATGCCACTGCAAGTGTACATGCTCATAGTTGGAAAGCAAGGCAAGTAAATATCACCAACATCCAATTGACCTACATAATGAACATACTGAATCGTCAAGTGAGAAAGCCACAGGGAGACATGTAAACCCGCCTTCCAACCATTATACAATAGCTGGGATAACAGATACACCACCTGCACTCACACCACCAATTGCGCTCTCCACAAACACACCCGAATACAACAAGGCCTCCGTCGTCCCCTCTTGGATTCCGTAGTGAACAACATCACCCTGATCAGCAGATGTATCTGCAGGGTTTACCAGAGGAAGCTACCCGCAGCCTATCAGCCAACACCATCCAAAAATCAGACCACAACACGGACACCAACCTTGAGGACACCAAAATGGAAATCACCCTGCCCCGCCGCGCCCTGCGAGGCGGTGAGGTTGGGAACTGGGGCTTTCGTGACAGGGACTAGATGCTGTTCGTTTGCAGAGTAAAAGACGCCCAGGGTGCGCTGATTCCAGTCGACCTGAATTGCGAAGTTGTGCCAGGTGTGAGGTGTGAAGGTCGTGTTGAAGAGGACGTTCAGTGCGTGGTCGAGGACTTTGAATGAGTGTGCGTAAGGCACAGGGAGTGGGCCCGTTGGGTCGGTAAACGGGGATCCTTTACGAGGGGAGGAGTGATGGCATGTTAGTCCACCTCTTTAAAACGGGGTGGTATGTACCGACCGAGTTGGATCCCAAACACATGAGTTCCGTCACTTGGCTCGATGAAAACAATCTGATATTCATGCGTATAATTCAAAGGCTTCTGATCGTCCATCTGGATCGAGAAATGGAACACCGTGACATTGGTCTCCATTGCGACATCGAGGTCGGTTGTGCTGCTACTCCCGTTGACGTGAGCGATGAGTTCTGTCCGGCGGAAGCCATATTGCGGTGCGCTGCCTCCTGGGATGAAGACGGAGGTGTTGTCGATTTTGATGGAAATTGTTTGTTCGGGGGAGATGGAACCTGGGAGGAAGGGGAGGAGAGACTTGGACCAGAGGGGCGTGGGAGCGATGTGCGTAGGTTCAAGGAGGGCTGTGTACTGTAGAGATGTTGGGATGAAAAATTTCAAGGTCAATTGACGGGTCACGCACGTAGGATGCATTTTCGGAGCCCTTCACTGCTCTGGGAACGTGGCCAACATATATGTACAAGCGAACTTAGAGATTAGGGTACATACAACTCACGTTAGATATGGGCCCGTCGACGTATCCAGGTCGGCCTCACTCAGAGTCAACGGCGCACGCCCGTCGTAAATTACACCAATTCCAAGGGCAGATTGAGCACATAGAGCGGTCAGAGCCAAGCCGAAGAAAGACCTCGTGGAAGCACTAAACATGATGTAGAAGCTTGATAATGTAGGCTTGTAGAAGCCGTTTTATAAGAGTCTGGAGAGATTTGGAAAAATGTCGGTAAGCGTCGAGGAAGTTTCTCGGTGTGGAGCGTTGAGTTCGTCAAATGGTCGCATGATGAAATATACACAACGTGGAGGAGAAAAGTCGTAGAGTTGTAGATAGAGAAAGGCTGGAATACATAGGAACGTTAGAACTGAAAGAGTGTACATTTTAAAGGCCTTAGAGTCTGCTTAAGACGTAGCCATGTTGTCGTAAGGCGGGAAGGTCTTGTATGGAATAACGGAATGTGTGCGCTGCGGGCAGAATATTATAATTTTTTTTAGGATGTCAGCGCTAACAACCACAGGATTATCCTAAAAACGAGACAAAAAGCCAGTCAGTATCGTTCATGACGCAAAACAAACAGGAATAACGCACTAAAACATATAACGTAACCATCTTACCCCCAAATTACTGTGTCGACATGAAATTCCTATCCTTTATCCGCTGTTTATTTTCAATCCGCCTCTTCACCCTCTCCGCCTTTCCTCCAGGTCCATCATCTGGGTACACTTTAGGCTGCAGGACAGTCCACAGCCATTCTGGGTATTCTTCGTCTGCAAGGGCGACTACTGGCGCCTGACCCTTAAGGTAGTTGACGCCTGTGAGTACGGTATCTCGTGTACATGAGGATAGAGGTGTAGATGCTGCAAACAAAAAAAAAGAAGAAATTATTAGGACGGTTGAGCATGAACCAAAACTAGACGTACAACTGGGAGATGCGGGAGATGCTTTGACAGCCTCCTGCCTTGATATTGCGGAAACTGCGAATCCGCGTGCTCTACAGAGGGAGCAAATTTGTGGCCGTTGGCGTTGGAGGAGACGGACGAAAGACATTGGCGTGACGTGACGGATAGGTGTCACGCGTCTTTATGGACTTGGACGACGTCCAACAGCGTCCAACTTATTCTCAAAGTTATCGCTTATCATGAGTGAGCCACCGTAGGCTAGGTGAGCTGCCCTCGTTATTAACTCGAAACCGCACTCTTACGCTGCCCAGTATAACCAAAGGTCTTCATTAGCTCTCAAACAACAACAGGCCGTCCTTCATTGATTGGGCCGAATGCTGCTAAGGAGCACTGCTACAGTCGATCGAGCATCCAAGCCTTCGATATAGAACTGTAAACAAGAAAGAAGATGGCTCGTGGATGCTGTAAGCGCCTTGCAAGGCAGGAATATACCTTGTTCAGGACAATCGGACCGACCTTGGACAATGTGGAATACATGCTAGTCGCCCACGACCTACCATTGCCTGACTAGAGGGATATCTACGTGTTATCAATGCCTCGGTTCTAGAAGGCGCAACGCGCGACGCGTATTTCTACATTTTGGAGCGCCCACTCCCATGGTCAGATGATACAGTCACCATCACTTCTGACCCCCTTTCTCATTCATGAAATCAGGCGCTTCGAACGACGGTATATATATACCCGGCTGAGCGCGACTTACATATAACTCTCACCCTGTTACTTCCCTGCTCTCGTCGTATCGGAACCCATTCAAGTTTCAATGACAAGTAACCCCAGCCTCCCAATCCAAATCCCAGAAACCGCCAGGGCCGCCGTCCTTAGTGCCCACGGAGAGAAATACGTCATCAAGAATGACTATCCCGTCCCGCAGCCAGCGTCACTCCGCCCAGGAGAATGCCTTGTCAAGATAGAGTACACGGGTGTGTGCCACTCGGACCTGCACATCCAGAAGGGCGACTGGGCGAGGAAGTCCATTCTGCCGCTCATTGGAGGACATGAAGCAGTCGGGCGTGTTGTGGCGATTGGAGAACATAGTGATATGGGGGTGGGCACGGTGAAGGTGGGAGATCGCGTGGGGGTGAAATGGATTGCGAATGTCTGCTTGATGTAAGCTCATCTCTGAGTTTTCCGTCTTGTCTCGGAGGTGTTGACCATTGTGATCGTTCGTAGGTGCGAGAATTGTCGCAAGGGCAACGACTCATGTTAGTTGCCACTGTGTTCTGTGTACTTAAATATTGGTACTCATAGGTCGCATCACCAGGTTGTCCAGTGAGTTTTGCAAAAGCTCATGGGTTTACTTGTCATGGTACTTTTGCTGAATATGTGGTAAGTGGGATTGAATTGTCCTTCGGACGCGTATCTAAGCCAGGGGCTTTGTAGCTGTCCTATGTAAACTATGTTACTCCTATACCCACGAATGTGGATAGCGCGGCTGCGACTCCTATTCTCTGTGCGGTACGTCTCGTTCCTCCTTGTGCGTGTGGCGATATTCCTTAAACGGTTCTCGACAGGGGTTGACCGCATATCGGGCTGTGAAAGACTGCAATGCCAAGATTGGTGACTGGGTAGCTATTCCAGGTGCTGGTGGTGGACTTGGTCACCTTGGTACACCCACATCTCATGTACCTCCTCCAAGTAAATGCTGACCTGAGCATGAAGCCGTTCAGTATGCAGTGGCCATGGGACTCCGAGTTGTTGCGATTGGTAATATGTCTCCTTTTGACGCGGGTACATGACACTCACCTGGGAAATTCTCAGATACTGGCGAGGCTAAGAAAGAGCTCTGCATGAAACTCGGCGCTGAGAAATGGGTCGATTTCAAAGAGTCCACGGACCTCATCAAGGATGTTCAAGCTGCGGCAGACGGGTTCGGTCCACATGCAGCTGTCATTGTGGTCGGTGATGTAAGAGGCCGTTTTATATATGTTTTACTCCTCCGTGTACTGATCCATGTTAATCAAGGCGCGGCCATTCAACCAAGCACTTATGTATCTCCGTATGGCTGGAACATTAGTCGCGGTGGGTATGCCGGGCGGTAATGCACAACTCAACGTTCCAGTGACATTGATTATTGGGAAGGTGCGAATATCAACCTTCGGGTGTCATATTCTGCCTTGTTTTACTGATGGAACTTGTATAGAAATTAACCATTCTTGGGTCGGCTCTTGGGTAGGTTTTGTATTGCTGGTTCGTCAGACTTGATGTATATTCAAAACTTTTGTACAGCAATCGCCAAGACGTTACAGAAGCTTTAGATATTGTTGCAAGCGGGAAAGTGAAGTGTCAATATCAGATCAGGGAGCTTGGGGAAGTAAACGAGTGCGTATTTTCATTGCTGCCTTTCTGTGTCCCTAAATTTGCGGCAGGGTATTGGAAGAGATGGAGTCCGGAAAGATCGTTGGCCGTGTGCTTTTGAAGATATGAAAATCTAGCTAGTGTATTATTACGAGAATTCTACCATTTTTGTGTCGGGAGCGCAGTGTCAGGTTGTGACTTGGATTGCTGTGACAAGAGTTACGCGTCAGAGTCGTTCCTAATTGGAACCAACAGCTTTGGCAGGGGGCGACTACAACTTGCTCCTCTTCCTCCACGACACCCAGTCGTATGGCGACTTCGTTCGCAGCGTACGCCTCCCAATTCCTGACGAGGCAGCAGAATGGCTCGTCAAGTATGGCGTCGTCTCAGCCTATGTTCTTCTCATTTACAACCGACAACGAGTCTCGTGCTGGTCATGATCCAGAAACTGATCTCGACGACCTTGACGACCCTCATTTGAGAGACGTGGAAGCCAGCGGTGCCACCGCCCGTCATTTAGGCGGAACTGAGGATGACGATGACCCGTATTTGAGGCTGGATGAGGATGAGCGTATGGGGGGACGGCACTCAGAGTTCAATTCAAGCTCGAGACATTATAATCCTCAATCGATCCCGCTCATTGCCTCTGACCATGGCTCTCTTAGTCCTGACGAGTCGCCAAAGGGTTGGCTAGCACATTTGGCGTCCCCTATGATGAGACATTCGCGCTCACCACAGTTCCGGTCCCAGTCGCCCACGCCGTCGGATTCCTCCGATTCGGATCCTCCACCTGAGTTGTATGGCCCAGAGACGATACATGTTTTGCCTGCTCCCTCAGCGCAACCACCACCCCCTCCACCGACAAGCAGAGAACCCGTGTCGTTGTCACTGACTGAGTCACTTCTGCCTCGAGACGGCCGGTCAAGACCTTTGGATGTATTCTCATTACCAGACCCTCGGCATGTTCCCAGGAGTCGCAGAAGATACAACGACTCGATGTGGACGGCGGCGTGGTGCGCAGGCGTAATGTTCTGTGTATTGTTCTCTATCATTCTTCTCTTTGTCTCCCGGAAACCAGACAGGTCATCCCGCACGTTACCCTATACGACATTGCTGCATACTGTGCCAATGCTCACTATCCTGACGTTCATAAGCGCGTTTGTCGCGTACACGCACATATTTCTACTACGGATATTTGCGCGCCCAGTTATGGTTGCGACCTCAGTGTTTATTCCAGCAACGTTGTTTATCTCTGCCGTATGGGCGTTTATAGGGAGTTTTATGTGGGATGCGGATACAGAACCTACGTGGGGAGAAACTGTAGGGTGAGTCTTCTTATCAGATGTCTTGTGATCCCCTTTCCGGAAAAATGTGGCCAATATCTCCTCGTTCCCCATTCTCCTATTGCACATCGAGACTTAGCATAACTTCAGCTTATGCAGAAAGCTCTCGCGCAATTTGAAGCCACAGCATACTCTTTTCACATTATTTGCTGCAAAATATCTCATCGCTAACTATTCCTTACAGACTACGACTTTTTTCTATCATACCTCTTGTTTTATGCATAATCACTGCCAGACGTCTCGTCGACCTCCCAAGGCAGCTTCATGTATCATCAGCGACTCTCAATCTGACAACTGAACTCCTTATCAACAACCCCTTCCTCCTCGCTCTGTCTCCTGCAATCTTGCTTATCGCTCTGCTCGCATCTATACCTTTCCTCACTCTCATCTTCCGCCTCATACTCATCGGATATGTGTGGGCCCCGTCTGAAAGTAACTCTGCGCTAGAGTGGCATTTGTATGGTTGGGCACATTGGTCCATCGCAGGAGCCGTGTCGATATGGCTTTGGACTTGGGGAGTCGCTCGTGGTGTCCTCCGCATGACGACAGCCAGTGTCATTGGTGCCTGGTATTTCGCAGAGTATGTCGTCATTGATAGGCACTTCAGATTTAATGATGCTTATTTTTGATTTTGTAGTCCCGATGCTCCCCTACCCCCGCCGACCTCAACACACACTATCCATGCCGCCCTTACGCGGTCCACGGGACCCTCGCTTGGGACGATAGCCCTATCGGCGCTCATCCTTACTGCCATCCGCATTTTCACGCTCCTCATTCTGTTCCTCAACCGGTTACCCGTGTACATTCCTGCACGCGCGTTTTTCCTTGTGACAGGCATCCGCATGGTCGTTGGGTACCTTGAGAGCGTGACGACGGCCCTCAGCAAGTACGCACTTGTCTATGCCGGCCTTACTGGGGACCCCTTCATGAACAGTGCCAGGAGGGCACGGGCACTGACTAATGGCATCGAAGCGAAGTCAGGGAGAAACGCCAGGAAGGGATATGGCAGTGAACGTGAGCATTTTAGTATCTTTACTTGAATCTAAACGCATTCTTAACGCTGATTTTTTTAGCACCGTTATTGCTTTTGACTATTGCGCCTTTGACGCTGACCTTCCCGTTCGCCCTTACGACGTATCTCTTCGTAGCTCACACCTTGAACGCGCCTGACCAGGCTCTGCGTGCAGCGCTGCTTGCGGGTGGCGTTACAGCCCTTGTCGGTCTATTCTGTGTTGGGCTTGTACAAGACACGTAAGTTGGAAGCTTTAAGTTTAGTTAAATGATGGTTTTATGATGATTTTCTTTTTAATTCTAGGGCGGATACTCTATGGATCTGCTATTGTATTGACAAGGACATGGGTCAGGCGAGAAGACAAGAAGTATTCTCTAGCGTAAGTCTCCATAAATCGGATTTCACGTTTGACGACGATAACTGATCTTCTGTTCTAGTTTGAATACGGTACCCAGCCTCCACGACAACAAGCGGTACCATCTACATCATCACGCCCTCGGAATACGGGGCCTAAAGCACCAGCACCGCCGCCCCCACAACCCCAATACATGCCCTCTGCAAGCGTCTCTCGTTACATACCGCGACAGCCACTTTTACCACCATCACCATCCTCGCACCCGCATGAGCCCGAAGATGAGCTAGATCCCTTCGAACAGAGTTACCTCCAGGACAATCCTACACTGCAAGCCGCCATTCCTCCAGCGCCAGTACCAGCGCCATTGCG
>JABAJV010008671.1:0-30354 GCA_018854895.1 Tricholoma furcatifolium
GTAGTACCATAGGCACCTGTGTTAAGGGTCGATAGCGGTCATGTGACAATGTGTATCATGAGTTGACGCGACGGTGACTCCGATTATCAGGACGCGAGCGAGACAGACATATAGCTTTTGCTACTCTCTACTACCACAGTCGACTACGCATCTACATCTTCACTAGCGGTAAGCTCCTCGATTTTAACTATCAATTTTCATTTGCAATATTTACCATCGCCACGGACTCCAGGCCGTCCTTGGGGTTTCGCGAATCGCGCAAGTTGGTCTCTCGAGTCATAGGATTTTCTCCTTCCTAAACATTTTTTTTTTTATCTATTTGAATTTATGTGAAGCATACCTTGAAGTTTTTTTCCCAATGGAGAGTTTTCATGGAAGATAGGTCTAACCGTTCAATCCCCAGACCGTGTCCAAGCGTATGGATATCCCTTATCGATTATCATTGAGTGGGATGTAGATACATGAGTTGATCCCTGAATCTTATCGGCAACTTCGAGAGGCAACCTTCCATTCTGCAATGCTGAATTGATCTAACGCCACCGGCACCACTCCTGGCCTCCACATTGTTCTTTTCCGACTATCCAACGTTTTTCAAACATATGCCAATGAAACTTTCTGCTCCATTGGCAATTTATGACGAAAGAAGTCTTAGCGAATATGTGCAAGTGTTTGGCGTCTAAACGAGACCGCACCGTGCGTATCGCAGAGTGCATCATATGACATACAATGAGGTTGGTGAATTTATTTACGCGTTTTACAATCCTGATTAACTCTTTTGAATTATCCTTCCTTATTCACGCATCGGCGATATTTCAAGAAACAGGGTTCCCCTACCGGTCGAGCCTGCGTTTTATTGTGAGAGTTGAAGTGACTCAATTATAGAAAAAGGCGTCACCTTAACTACATCATTCCTGTTTGGTTTCGGTGGTGTAGACATTGGGCATCCGTTGGCGTCGACAATTTCTAAATCGTAACCAGTGAAGACGAGTGCAAGCGCCAGCTTGATTTCGAGTTTAGCGATCCTCATACCGAGACATGGGTGGCGCCCTGAGGGTCATGTTCAATGAGGCTCATTGGAAGCTGAACTGAACACCTTACCAGCTCCCCAAGCCACATATGCAAGCGGTGTTTTCTTATCTTCTGCACGGTCGTCATTGTATCTATTAGGATCGAAGGTGGAAGGCTCGGAGTATATCTCTGGATTGTGATGGATATCGGCGAATGAGAATGCAACGAATTCGCCTTGTTTGATGATAGATCCATCGATTTCAAAGTCCTTCCCGAGGTTGCGACGCAGTGCAGTTCCTGTTCCTAGCATGCGAAGAGTTTCCCGAATGACAGAGTCCAGAACAGGGGTCTCGTCCTCCCAAGCTGACATGGGAATACTACCCAAGCGTTTATGGATCGGTTCGGCGGAGGATATGGAGGCATAATCTGCTACGAGGGTATGAAGCTCCGACAACACTTTTGTTTTCCATTCGGGATGAAGAATGAGATAAAGAATGGTCCAACAAACTATTTAGTAACACTTGAGTTAACGAGAGTAAAAAGAACCAAATCGTACTCACCACTCCTTCCTGTGTTAACGACACCGGCGAAAATGGTGGTTAAAACAAACTGCAAATACATCAGAATTTATCTTCATAGCAAAGAATGTGACTATACCCCAATTATTCCTTCGTTAGATTCGCCCGAAGCAATGAGGACATCGATGGCATCCGAAGTCGATGCTCCAACTTGACGACGAATCATGACGTATCTGTAGAGGAGCATGTATAAGCCCTGGGTCGCTGTTTGCTTAGCCTTCTTCGCAGCAGAGGGGAACCATGGGAATAGAAGCGCAAAAGGAGTTGAACTCTGCTCGAGCTCCCAGTAATTCTTAGCTAACTGTGAGATGGCTTCCGTGTTTTCTGAAAGTTCTCGGCAAGTTGCTATCCGCACGATCATCTGGAAGACAAGCTGCAGGAAGGAATATATTCAGCACTGTACATAAATAAGCGAAGTAATCTTACGTCGAAAATCTCTTCGAAAGGATTGAGAACCCCCGCTTCCCCCCAATTGTCTATGCGCCGGTGAACATCATCGAAAAGAGTGGGTAGTACTGTATTTCTGTAAGCAACGTTCTCCATTTTCGTAGACAGTGCCACTAACCGTCTTCAATCCTTTCTCTTTTCAAGAGACTCAAGAGTTGCTTTGCGAAAAAAGAGAGATTACCACGTTCTGGATCTTGGACATCGATATCGCTCAATTGAGGGACCCCTCCTCTTAATATGCGATATCCCTCTAGAAAGTCAAGCCCAGCCTCATTGAAGAAAACCTTGCGAGAGAGGTCCCCAGATATAGCGACTACACTGTGCTGTCATACACCTCAGTATCTTTGATATGTCAGACTGCATTGTAACTTACGCGAAGAAGACGAAAACGAAACATTTTTGCACCTGTTTTCTTGAAGTTGGACCACAAAAAGTCGTACCTCTTTGCGAAGAAGGGCCAGGCAGAGAAGAACGAATTGTTCCGCAGCTCATAGATGCCTCCAGAATGCCTTGGCGAGAATAAGCTTCGCAATGTTGCTGCACTGACGACAACCAATGCAAGGGCAGTAATGGAGAGTGTCGACATTGGCGAGCTTGTGAAAGACTTCAAGTGAGGGAAAACTCTTGCGATCTGTGCTGAGGCAGTCATCGTAAAGGGTTTGCGTGAAAGATAACAGATAACACATCATTCCGTTTAAAATACAACGTGGCTATAGTGTGTGATATCCATGTCAGGCAGGTTCAAGGTTCACCACTTGAACCATGAGCTTCTTGCCGCGAACGTTAGGATTTAGCACTGGACAAAAATGTAGCATTGATTGAAGATCGGCTAAATCCGTAAACTTGATTAGATGCCGACTGGATCGCTATCCAAAAGGTACCATATGAACAGATCACCATGTTTATGGGGATTCTTCTTTACAATTAGACCATCTCAAGGCCTTAATCAATTTGGAAATCGATTACAAACTCTCCGTTATCGTCCCACTTCCCCAATATGTTCACTCCACAATACGCTTGAATTTGATCAAGTACTGATCTCCCAGTGGGCGTGTCTATCAAACTCAATTATGAGGGTCGAGGGTACTATGGGCAGTCATAAAAAAAACGCACATGATGTATGTCGTTGTAGTTTGGGTGTGGAACGCTCGTTGGAATGTTCCCGGCTGCATCGACGACACTGAAATCATATGCAGAAAGAAAGAAAGCCATAACCATTTTAACTTCCAGCTTTGCGACTTTCATCCCAGGACACGGGTGGCGACCTGTTGAGAGCAATATCATGATCAGCTCAATGTCACGCTTGAGTTCAGTTGCCGTCTGAAGGCTATCTTACCGGCACCCCATGCTAAGAATCCGAATGTCGTCTTCTTATCCTCTTCGCGGCCAGGACCAAATCTTCCTGGGTCGAACTCGCGGGGGCGTTCGTAAATCTCGGGATTCAAATGTGTGTCCCAGACCGGATACACAACGAAACCTCCGCGGGGCACAGTTGCTCCCATAAAATTGACATCCTGAGAAAGATTGCGTCGTAAAGCCGTGCCATTGGTGGTAAGACGCATCGTCTCGCGCAGGACTGCGTCCGTCATAGGCATTTCATCCTCCCATGCAGAGACAGGAATGGATGCGAGCCTTTTCTGAATGGGCTCTGTAGAATCGCCTATGTGTTTATCGAGGAGGGATTGAACTTCGCTAGCGACTTTGGACTTCCAATCTTGATTAAAAAAGAGATAGATAAGGATCCACGACGCTTAGAGTAATACCAATTAGAGACGAAACAGGATACGGTAAGCAGAGGCGATCTTACAGATGATACCGGTGTTAGCACTGCCGGCAAAGATGATAGTAAGTGCGAACTGCCAATACCGAGTGAGTGCAGCCCTCGTGGAGCATACAAAAAATGGATTGGCTCACTGCTACCAGGTCTTCTGTGCCAACTCCTTCCCTTAACAAAAGGTCAATAGCATCAGATGATGGCGTCTTTGCTGCTCTTCGTGCATCGACATAGCTGCACAGGGTCAGGTAGAGTCTAGTCATGGCTTTCTCCTTTTCCTTCTTCGCTTGCGAAGGGAACCAAGGAAGCAAGAGAGCGACCGGTGTAGCGCTCTTCTCAAGTCTCCAGTAGTCCATGTGAAGCCGCTTCACTGCGTCCAAGTCGCTCGCTAGTTCACGGCAGGTTGCCATGTAAACTGTAACTTGGAAGACGAGCTATCAAGGTGGTGAGCAAAAGAAGACAGATATAGGCTTTGATGATGATAAGACCGACATCGTAGACATCTTTGAAGGGATCGATTTGACCTTCCTTTCCCCAAGTCTCCAGCCTGGTTTGCATTAGTTCCAGCATTGACGGTATGACTGCAAACAACATGTGAGTAACGCCACAAGTTCAGTTAAAAGTATCGAGTCCCACGTTCCAAGAGACGTTCTTTGTTTAACAGTACGTTTAACAGCATCTTGCGAACCCAGGCAGCATTGACTTCATCGCTTCGTTGAATATCAATGTCTTCAATGAGAGGTACCTGTATATTAATGCATTGAGTACGGGTGCATTGTTCGAACACAGTGAAGAAGACGTACACCGCCCTGAAGAATCTTGTATCCCTCCTTCACAGCCATGTTTCTGTTATCATAGAATACCTTTCGGGCTTTCTCGCCCTTAACAACTGTGACAGAATGCTTACCGCACGTCAGAAGACCATTTTGCAGCGCAGAGATTCTGACCTACCTGCAGCACGTTGAATACGAATATGTTTCCACCATCGATAGACTGGAAATAATTATTCACGAAATCGTGGCGTCGACTATAGAACGCCCACGCGGATGAGAAAGACC
Organism: Tricholoma furcatifolium; assembly: GCA_018854895.1. Taxonomy (NCBI): domain Eukaryota; kingdom Fungi; phylum Basidiomycota; class Agaricomycetes; order Agaricales; family Tricholomataceae; genus Tricholoma; species Tricholoma furcatifolium. The sequence goes on from JABAJV010008671.1 coordinate 4,866, forward strand.
ATGCAGCCTTCCGGACTTCACTAGTGCTCCTCAGGCCCCTCTTGGATACAAAGAATGAAGGAAAGAGAAAATAGAGTCCGACTGCTATGGCCCCTACAACAGACGTTCGCAAGAGCAAAGATTCAAAGCTCAGTGGAACTGATAGTACCGACATGAGATGGCGCTAGTACAGGTCGACAATGCCGCGATGACTTTATTTGTTGATCATAAGAATAATTTCGCAGGATGTGCACTGATCAGCCAAGAAGGCTGAGATCCATGGAGATGGTAGATCTGAAACAACTTTGACATGACCAGAAGGACGAGAAACGTCGATAAACGAGTCGACACGTGTCGGTGGCGTACAATGCTGCATTATCGATTGAGATAAGATGAAAACGTCAAGGATTGTAAGTCACAGGTCTTAGGTACTCGCTAATAATTTTGTAGGAGCCCAAAGCTCTCACTCCACCTGGAAAAGCTAAGAGAAGCATAAACTTTTAGCCTTTTGAAGGCCGTCTTCATTTCTTCGCCCCTCTGTTGGAATTACGAAAGGAGTTAAGAGCAGGTAAGGAGCGCCAGTCTATTCTTCTTCTCCAACGTTCTTCTGGTTTTGTCTTAAATTCCGATTGAATGAGAACTGTCATTGTCATTTTGAAATTGACAAAGAAAACAGTTTGCCCATCGGAACAATGGCCGACAACTATGTATGGATAGATTGGAATTTTTCGCGAAGAGGAAAGATAGTAAAAACGAACAAAAGGTGCCGCAGTATGCCAATATGATCCATCATCAGTAAAACGTTTTGAAGGCCCGCATGGAGACTGCTTGGTCGCGGACTCCCACCAATCACTTTACGGAAATTAGAACCTCCGGAGGCATAGGGCAGTAACGGTGACTATGTAACTACCCCAAATGCACATTTGACCTTAGAAAGACGAAAGGATGTTAGCGAGTTGTGACCGTCTGGTGATTCAGATTTAGGAACACGAATACCTCGTTGCGACCCAAAGCATATCTCAATTCGAAATCACATCGTATCCAGTCCGACATCGCACCCCGTTTCACGAAGTCTCCGTTTTCCTAGAACAATCAGAATTCTATAGAATGCAGATTCAACTCGAGAAAATGGAAACTCGTCACTCGTGGCACTGGAACTTCTGCCGAGGGGAACGCCTCACCGCCACACTGGCAAGCCCCCTGACAGTCAGCCAAGTTACTCATGACGGCCAATAATCTGGTAGAATCGTCTAGAAAACGTGCCCAATTTAAAAGTTCAAGCGCTTAAGCTTGAAGTTGTAAAACGTTGAATATGACGGAAATTTGAGGTAAATCTGATGCGTATCAGCTCATCTTATCTTATCTATTATATATGATCACAGGCAGAGATTACTTGTGCGGGCCGTTTCCGCGGTCTTGCTCAATCAAGTAGGTATCTGAGGCGGAATTGTAATTATGGAATCCAAAAGTGCCGATAATATCTATCTAGTCATCTTTGAGCATCTCGTTCGCAACGCTTTGGGTCTCTCCTCTTTGCGCTATCTCCAGAACTCCTCTACTCACCGTCCGAAAAATGGTCGAAGTTCGTAACATGGCGTCTTTTTACGCCGATGCAGAAAAGAGGCCACCTTTGGACAAGCCACTCGTGCTCTCTGCCGAGGAATTGGATTTCTTCAAAGATCAGACTCAGATTCAAGACGAGGACGCCTTGAAACGACACATCATTGACGTTCAGAAGAAAGCATATGAGGCATGATAATGCGATTCTCCTCAGTTTATGGGACTATAACAACTTACAGATTTTTGGCTACCAATGCATTCGCTATTTCGGTTTTGTGAAGTAAGTTTTTGCTGTGCATTGACGTCTTTTCAACCCATCTCTGCTCGACAGACAGCAGGTTTCTCGCTTTCCTGCCTATCAAGATGTTATGCAACTGAGCTGCGATCGCCCAGACGCGGTTTTTTTGGACTTAGCATGCTGCTGTAAGTACATCATGTTCCTCCGGCGTAGCTATTCATGCATAAACTCCAAGATAGTCGGCACTGATTTACGCAAAGTGGTCTCTGACGGCTGGCCTATTCAGAATGTAATCGGATCTGACCTCCAGCAAGGTAGAAGACTGTCATTTTGTACGCGGCCGGGATCTGACCGTATCCTTCCACCAAGGTTTTTGGGACTGTGGCCACGATCTGTTTAATACTACGCCTGAAACTTATCCAGCTGCATTTATTGCTGGAGACGTCTTCGATTCCAACCTGATTGCCCCTCGAGCACCTTTTACTGAGGTCCCATTAACTGCGAGACCAAAACTCGATACGTTAACCTCATTGACGCCTCTTCAAGGCCACATTTCTGCAATCCATGCTTCAGCAGTCTTCCACCTTTTCAGCGAAGCCCATCAAGAAGAGCTTGCATCGCGCGTTGCGTCACTGCTTTCCCCGCTCCCTGGGTCAGTGATATTCGGAACGCAGATGGGAAGACCAGAGAAGGGGCTGGCACGCAGAGTTGAGGATGAGCCAGACCTGTTCTGCTATTCTCCTGAAACTTGGCGGGATTTGTGGGACGGACAGATATTTGAAAAGGGGACAGTTGACGTCAAGTCGACGCTCCTGCAGGTGGAAATGTGTGAAGTAGGGAAGGTTCCTTATCCCTTTCATATTTTGACCTGGTCGGTTACTCGAAAGTAGCATCAATCCATATATATGGTGTGAGACGCCAACACGATAGCACTAAACTACACGTCGGACACGCATGGGAACTTTGACCCCATCTTTGCCTATCTTTGGTCCAGGCAAAATTGAGCGATGTATCTCAATTTTCGTATTTGGTCCATCAGGCAAATCGAAGGTGTAATTGCGTATAAGAACGGATAGTACAACCTTCAAGAACACGACCGATATATCCATAAGTTTCACGTAGGAACTCGGAACGATGCCGAAGAGACGAACCTTGAACTCAGCCAAGGCAAAGCCTCGACCTAAGCATTTTCTCGGGCCATCCGCGAACGTGAAAAGGTGTCGATGTCCTTGGAACTGTTTTGCTGGGACATCAAGGCCTTCAAGCCATCGCTCTGGTTTAAACTCCTCAGAGTCGGGTCCCCAGAATGCTTCGGATCTGTTGATAGCACGAATCGGGATAGATACAAGGGTGCCCTCCTCAACCACGACGCTTGAAACCCTGTCACCAGAAGCAGTGACAATCGAGGTCGATAGCGGTACGATATCGTCTTTTGCCGCCTGGTGAATCGATTAGTAGTCCCTTAGGCAAACAAATGCCGTCCGAATGACATACAACTCGAGACGTGTGTGTTACGACAGGATACAACCGGAGAGTTTCATGAACAACAGCATCAAGAAAGGGAAAATCCGAAACGAGCTGCTCCCAAGTAGGTTCTGCGGTTGAAAACTGTGAGAGCTCTTCCCGGAGCCGCTGTTGTTCCTTTGGGTTCTTCGCAAGCTCAATCAAAGCCCACTAGACAATCGACATGAGCATGAACAACTTTTTCTCAAATCATCATTCCTACTGTTAAACTGGCTAATCGAGGGTTAGCGTAAAATACGCGCATCATGTAGTGGCACGAGACTGACTTGATATAGTTTGGAAACCGGCAAGTAGCAAGACGTTCTGAGAATGATATGAGCCTTAATTTTATGAACGATAGTATAACTAACCATCTATGAAACGTTAATGTTGATGTCGGATCTTCCTTCATAGAGAATCTCATAGAGAATCTGACTAACCTGAGCTATAATCTCATCATGCGTCATCGCTCTTTCCGCTTCTGCGCTTGTTTCCTCAGCAACTATTGGCAAAATGTACTCAACATGCACACGCAAAATGACCAAAACTGGCATACCTAACAGCCCGATAATCGATTTTTCTTCCATCAGCCCGCTTTCTCGATCCTTTTGCGTCCTCTCCAGAAGATCATCGGCGATCTTTGCGAGGGCAGTTCGTAATTCTGTCCACACTTGGTTCTTCGTGGTAGACATCCGAAGCAAAAAGGGCATGATTGGAGCGAGTAAAGAAATCAAGAAGGATTTCATATCGGCTTTGCCAGCGCTGCTGTTTAACGATCCATAGATACGAGCAAAAATGGGAACGTTGCCATCCAAGCACCCAAAGTCATGGCCGAATCCAGCGATTCCAATTGAGTCGAGCCTGTTTAGCCGTGACATCAGCTTGTAATTACATGTATAAAAATGGGTTGAACAGACGCTAGGTTACTTAACCTGCAAGGTTGTTCAGTCAACGCGCATCCACTCGATGACCAGGTGATTATACCATTTACGAATATCAATCTGTGCGTCACCAGAAGCAGTATCCAATATCGTATCCCAGTGTTCCTTGAGCTGCCAAACAATGTCACTGGATGAGATTCACGAAATCTTAAGAAATGTTTCCAAATAACCTTGTAAGATGAATCGTAAAAAACCGAGGTCAATCTGCGAATAGAGGTGTTGTTGAATGCAGGAGATAGAGCCTTGCGTTGTCTGAATTGGACGCCAATTCTATGAATGATGTCTGTAGAGCAATTCGACAAACACACCTTCGATGAGCCTCGCCATCCACGAATAATAGTCCGCGTCCAAACTACCAGGTCATCAGAAAAAGTCATTCATGGTCCGGGAAACTCTCACAAATCGTTCAATAAAGTCCTTTCCGATAGGATTTTGAACGTAACCAAATGAATCTTCGGCGTAGAAATGTGCAACGGCTTGGGGATCGACCAAAATAATTCGGGGCGATGATCTCAGTGAGCGGGAAAGACGAAAAACGCGGCCATAGTCGTTCGCCCATTGTTCAACGAGGGCCGCCGGATCCTCTGCATCATCTATGGCATACTCTAGTCCAGTAAAGAAACTGGGGTTCGAAGGGCCACGCAGCGGGGTCGCCTGTCTTCTGCGAAGTTTAGAAAGTCCTGAGTTGAGCAATTTGACAAGGAGCCAGGCGCCCAAAGTGTATACGGCCACATCTGTTGGACGCAGCTTGACAACTGGCGCCATCATATGCATATGAGGTCAACTTGGTCCCTCTAAACCAAAACAAACCAACGGTTAACAAACAGATGCAGAAATGAGGCGATAACGGTGGTGCCCGTTTTCACCCTAGAGTTGCCTGATTAAGTGTTGGAGATCTGCATGGATTGAACAAAGATTCGTTGCAATTATCAATCGCCATGAGTTCATTCGGAAGGCATATCAAGATGAATGCCGGCGGCGCTGCGGCGTTATCGGATAGTATAACAAGATCAAAGTTGCCGTCACCTTTTTCAAGGTCCTAACTCGTGTCCTACAGCTCCACATAGACGATCCCTGGTTTGCAACAAATGCCATGCAAGTTGCTTCTGGAAATTGGAATAAATCTTGTGACTTTACACGAGGAACACGTTTCATTTATCATGAATTCACGTACGTGCCTATCTTGATTATCTTACGCGCGCCAAATGGCCAACAGCTGCCTGCATTTTTTTATTCTAGATAAAACGTATTTATATCACCATGAGGCCGAACACTAACCTCAAGTAGTCCTCGAAACACATTGCAACTGACTATGGATTTCTACGTTGAACCCGAGAGGCTTCCATCATTGTACCCTTTGACGGGTAGAAAACTTCGATATGAGACGTTGCAGGTACTCTTTTTTCATGCGTAGCTCTATGTTTGTTACTGACAGTCTGCATAGTTGCACGGAGGAACGCCATGGAAGGATCCCTCCACAAATGCAAAGGGCATACCTATCTATCAATCAGCTGCCTTTGTCTTCAACTCTTCCGCCGAAAAGGACTTGCTCATGACTAGGAAAGGGTATGACGGAAGATCCAACTTTTACTCGTTAGTTCTCCTTTCGTTGAACCTCGGCAATCGCTGAGTAAAATCTTGTTACAGACGTATTGGCAATCCGACTGTCGATGCCTTCGAGAAACGCGTTGCCCTGCTCGAGAACGGTGTTGCAGCTGTCGCAACATCCTCGGGGCAGGCCGCTCAATTCATTGCTCTATCTATGCTTGCACAAGCTGGCGATAACATCGTAGGTATGGTGCTGTGTTTACCTAAAGATTGGGCAAGCACTAAATGGAGTCTCACAGCTTCTACCTTCCTTTACGGCGGAACTCATAGTCAGTTCACCTGCCTGTTAAAAAGGTTCGGTATCACTGTCAAGTTCTCCAACGGTAATGACCCACAGTCGATGGAATCATTGATCGACGAGAAGACTCGAGCAGTCTACTGCGAAAGCATCAGCAACCCGCGCTTCAATGTTTCTGACATCCCGGCGATCGCTGAGGTTGCCCATCGTCATAATATTCCTTTGGTCGTGGACAATACCTTCGGCGCATGTGGATTCATTATTCGGCCACTTGATTTAGGTGCAGATATTCTAGTAGAATCTGCCACAAAGGTCATCTTGCCTTACTTTGTGGCTTACTGCATACTGATTTTGCTAAAGTGGATTGGGGGGCATGGTTCGACCCTGGGTGGTGTCATAGTCGACAGTGGTAGATTTGATTGGGGGAAAGCGCCCGAAAAATTCCCTGCGTTCAACACTGTCATCGGAAAGTCCGAGACGCGAGACCGCAAAGCGCGTTTGATTGGATTTACATACTTCCAGGTAGGCGTTCTGTAGACCTATTGCGAACGGTTCCAACTGACAACGATATGCACAGGCCATGAGAGAGAAGACTTTCACGGCTAAAGTCAGGTTTGAAATCCAGCGCGATCTTGGTGCTTGCCTCGCTCCTCAATCCGCTTGGACTTTGATTCAAGGACGTAAGTCAAATAGTCATTTCTCGCCTTCAGTATAGTGACCGACGTGTATCCTTAGTTGAGACATTGTCGCTTCGTGTAGAGAGACATCAGTCGAACGCCCTCGCTGTTGCTAGATATCTCGAAGCACACCCCAAGGTTGCTTGGGTTTCTTACCCTGGCCTTGAATCGCACAAAGACCACGAACTTGCGAAGAGGCTGCTCAACAATGGTTTCGGCTGTGTACTCAGCTTCGGTATAAAAGGCGGCCGTGGCGATCTCGTTGTGGATAACCTGAAGCTCCACACTCATCTAACCAACCTAGGAGACGTTCGTTCTCTAATCGTTCATCCTGCGTCGACAACGCACGGGGAGCTGACCGAGGAAGAACGCATTACTGCTGGAGTGACTCAGGATATGCTTCGCGTCAGCGTCGGTACTGAACATATCGGTGCGTACATTTGACTCGCTTTATCCCTTGATTCTTTGCTCATGATGACATGCTAGACGACATCCTAGAGGATTATGAGATTGCATTATCACAAATCGAAATTGACGGCGAAGCTGAGCCTGCTGCAATCGTTGTGCCCAAGGTAGATGTTGAACCTAAGGTGGAAGGTGAGCCTAAAACGGCCTCGGAGGGGACGCCGAACTGAGGTCTCACTCAGATACAACCTGGACAAAGTTTATGTACCATAAAATAAATACAATTCTCGTTACTATTCTGTATCTTATAAAGTTTTGGTAGTGTAAAGCGCCGTGCTGAACTGTGACTATTGCTGCTACTTTGTGTCCAAATTATATATAAAAATGGGCTTTCACCAGATCCATTCCTTTAAACGAGCAGCCCGGCCAATCCAAGACGTACTGAAATGTCCAAACTCACCAAATTTGTTATAAGCTATGTGCATTGTCCCAATGTCTGGTTTTTTATGTGAAGCCTAAGTGTATTCTACAACTGTGGCTATATGTTTACACTTCATATAGTCCTAACTATTGCAGTTCGGAAGTCGCGAGTTCGAACGTTGATTATTCAACACACAGGGTCGATGGTCAGACTGCCTATCCCTCATGAATACTATTATCGTTGATAAAATTCTAGTAGAATACTTCAGTTACATGAGATTGCCCTGCCAGAGATTATAAGAGATCTGGGTTGTCTCTGCTAGGATTATTCTTTACGTCGACCCTTCTCTACGTCCACAAATGAGTCTATGTCTGAGATGCTCGATGAGGAAGCTGACGATGCAAGTCTCTCACGGTTGGACTTGCGGACCTCTCTGACCCCCACTTTGACGCCCTCATCCCAATCGTCAACGTCCTCTGAGTCTATCTCCACCTCGTTAGAGGACGTTGGTGAAGCCTTTAATGACGGATCCGGGAAGGTAAGGTTGATCGAACTGAATGGGTCGCTGTTGTCAAACTGGTCTTGGGACAGCGCTTCTTCGAAGGAAGGTAGAGTCTCAGGATCTGGCGAAGCAGCTGAGGAACCCGCATTAGAGACTTGAGAACGTATTGTCCAAGCATTGCCGGTGAGAGGTTGAGATGCTTGTAACGGAAGGGCAGTCATGTACCCACTGTCCTCACTGGGTGGCGTGGGCACTTGCGTTTCGATGGTCACAGTGCCATTTGGCCCACTTGATGCGGATTTGAGTCGTGCTTCTTCGATTTTGTGATGAGTTTTACCACCTAGTGGTGCACTAGACCGCCGACGATAGAATAAGAGGTACGCATTCGCATTCTAGGGCAGGCAGGAGACATGAGTACAATCCATAGTCAGTCACTAGGAGCACTTACAACTGCATCAGTAGCCCTTGCGGGGCTCACCAGAGAGTCATCGAAATGGTACCACTTGTTGTTAAGGTGGTTGAGCGCGTAAGCACGGTAATGCCCACCGCCAAGGCCGCCCATATGCTCATCAACGCCGAAAAGGTCGTAGACAAGAGGTTCATCAACATCTCCCAGCTGGAATTCCCCAAGATCAATCCCATTTTCTGCTAGCCTCTTGAAAACCTCCCGCTCGCCAACCATCGAACTGAGGTCAAGGCCTTCTACTGGGAAGTCGATGAAGGTGTCGATTTTATCCCGCAGAGCCCGACTGTTGCTAAAGCGCTTCAGATGGACAACGAGGACATCCGGTGCCTTCCATAAATCGAACTTCTTCGTGGCTTGTTGGTGTTTCTTACATCGAGGACAATACCACAGATCGTCTTCACCAAGCTTTTCCTCCTTCGTGAACTCGTCGAGACAATCCTGCAGCGTCAAGCCTCGGTTCTTCTTCTCGGAGGCCGCTTTCTTCGACTGGATGTACTCTGGATGTTCAAACTCGGGCCAGGAGTCCCAAAGGGCGTGTTCCCAACGTGATCGGTCGTCCCCGAAATAATAGGCCTTCATGTTCTCATCAAACTCGCAATAGAAAGCGTCGCCTTCACGTAGTAAGATCGGCTCTTCTTCGGCTTGATCGATGCGGCGATCCCAGGGCTCGAACGAGGCCCTACTATAAAGGCCCATAGATGTACCATAGTCTTTATGGTTTGTCTGCAGCCTGAGGTTGAAGACGTTTCTCTTAGTTCCCACTCGTCGAGGTACAACTGTCTCCACACTTGCATCCATGCCGTTTTCATCAATGAGCGTGATCCCCTTCTCGTCAACGATATCACCGTCTGCCGGTTCTTCCTGAGGTAACGTAACAACAGAACCGTCCTCCGTAATCTCTGTGACCGTCTCGACAGGAGGGAAACTCTTGAGTGTGATGGGGGTGATGATTGGAACTTCATCCGAAGACGTGCTTTCCTCCCAACTGAAAAGATCCCTAGCGTTTTTCGTCCACCGTTGTAAACGCCCCAGAACTGCGTCGTACATCAAGTGGATATCGCTGGCTTGCTCTTGGGTTATAGCGACGACAAGAGGGTACCCAAAGAGTGAGGTACTCTTGTTTGAGATGTAGGAGGTGATACGGGAGGGCGAGTTCAGGTCACAGAGGTAAACGGGAACGATGAAGGGATCGCCAGCTTGTTTCTTGTACGTCCTACTCTGCTGCGAATTGCAGGGCAGCTCGAAACAGACGATAGTGTCGTTGTCTGCCATCTCCCCGACGGGAAGGCTGTCGTCAAGGTTTTTGTAGAATCGATTGTTGAATATTTCTAGGGTAAGGAGCTGAAGCCAAAGTAAGATATTGCTTCATAATTGCCTGCAGTAAAGCTCACGTTTTCAGGGTTGGTATCCATCCAGCGGCCGAGAAGGGTTTTGAGATCTTTAAAAGACGCATCCCTGTCGACTTCTACGGGTATCTGTGGCTCTTCAGTTGTTCTGCCAAATCAAAAGTGATGTCATTGTATACCTTTGCGTGAGGCTTTTGAATGTCCCAAGGAACGTAGTAGATACTGTGCCTCCACTTCTTGCGAATAGGCAACGGTAATGTCAGATACATGAAAGGGTCGAAGGTGATAGAAACCTGGTGACGTTTCGTTAATTGTAATTAGGAAGGCTACACTAAGAAACATACCTTCTCGCATTCGGGACATATGAGAGTACTCTGATACTGGCCTTGGAATAGATCGACGATGACACTGTCGTTCCTTTTCATGTATCCCTCCCACGATTCTCTTGCAAGTTTGACCAATTCCAGGTCACCTCCGCCTTCCCAATCTGGTTTCTCCACGTAAGGCTTCTTCAGGACACGATTGAGATCTTCGTGTAACCCGTCAAGCAAAAACGCTACGAGCTCCTGAGAATCGTGTTGTTGGTATCCAGTGAACTGGGGCGCAAAACGTTGGAGTTGTTGCTTGAACTCGCGTGGTGAATAGGAAGTAGACGTTCCACTGGTGGCCCAAATGCGCTGGAGTAGAGCGCCAAATGCCTGAGCGATAGCACCGTGCATTCCGAGAGGGTTGTCGGGATTCAGTTCCTCTTCATAAAGGCCGGCTGCAAGAGATAGATGTAAGACATGTCATAGAGTCAGCGGCATCGCGTATCATACTTAGGAAGTAATCGGTAAGTTCTTTCATGTGTGCAAGACACTGAAGCGCAGAATTCATGAAGCACGTATTACCCCTGAATTAGGTGTTAAAAGAATCAGCAACATACAATGAAAAGGCGACGAACATGTTTCCCAGACCCAAGGTACCCGGTTCGAGCACTTTCTCCTTGTAAGTTGAAGTTGACGACTTCCACATCGTAGAGGAAGTATAGTCATTCAGGCGTGTGACTGAAGTGGAGGCCGTTGAGGTACTGCCTCTTCCTGACATGCGATCAAAGAAATTATCTTTTGAGTTAAAGAGAGGAGCAGGAGCTCCTGAAGTCGTAGAGGGCGGAGGTGGAACTGAATCCGATAGCCAGGAGGAGTTATCCTTGAACTCGACGACGAAACAATCAGTTGAATCAATAGATTCATCTTCCACAGTCCTGTCTGGACTCTCCTCGAGAATTTTGCCCTGTTGTTCGGCAAGAAAATTCGTTGAAACGTCAAGAGACTTCCAGTCGTCTTCAACAGGAACTCGCCAAACACGGAAGATCGCATCCTTTTCCCTTTCAGGGGAGACTGTGTTTGCGAGCACGGCGTGTAATGTCTTGATCGTCTCACCCCCAGACACAACGATACTCGTAAAAGGAGCAGCAGATATTTCTTTAGCGAGTCTAAAAACCTTGACAACGGGCGGATAAAGTTCCAAGGAAGGTACTTTGTTTGAACCTCTCGCGATTACACGCCGTGGTAAGGCATGTGTCGGTTCACCGTACCTTTTCATAAAGAAATGAATTGAAGCAATGAATTAAGATGAGAAATTTAATTTCTCACCAATGTATGAAGCAATTCCAAACTTCTTGTGGAACAAACTCGACATCAATCCCTTCCGCCACCGATTTCAGGTTGCCGTATCCATCAACAAGTGAAGAGTTATCAACTGGGCCAAGGTCTTTTTCCTGTATGGGTTCTTTGTCGTCCTTGTCCACTTGGCCAGTTAAAGCTTTCTGCCAGCGTTTCCACCAGGGTCTCGCGACCAAATACCACGTCTCTCCGATCAGCATGCTTCGTGCTTTGTGCTGATCCACGTATGCGACTCGATCAGCTGCAGGAGCATGTTTCTGTAGTTCTGGCCACGTCGAAGGCTCAACTGGTAGAAGCGCTGGAATGCTGTCCTCGCCTTGTTCAGCCATGTAGGAGTCAATATCGTGATTTGAATCAGTAATCGTCAAGGTCGACATCTGATCAGGTTTTGGACTACGAGCGTCAACATCCATAGAGCTTGGATCGGCTGCAGCACGTTTGAGCGAGGAAGAGGATGCATCGGACTGCATTGACTGACTTCGTTGACGTTTTCGACTAGGCTGGCTGTCGTTGGGCGATGGAGAGCTCGGGGGCGAAGACTGAGGGGACATTTTTATGAATATATGTGATGGTAGGAATGAAAGAAGAAACCAGCGCGCAACGCGAGATTATAAGGCTTTGAAAACAAAATGAAAGAAAACAAAAAGGTTTCGTTGCAGAATACGCAAGCGGTTAGATTCCAAGGGCTGTTCAACACGTGATGATTGGTAATCCGATCGCTGATCGGCAATCCCTCCTCCGCCTCCGATGCATCTTCCTCTCACCACTTGAATCGGGTTTCTGAAGAAGCATTACCCTCTATTAAGGCTTGACTTCTTACCACCATGTCGATCCAAAGTAAGGCAGTTTATTCCCTTGAGGTATATACCGTCTGATTGTCGCTTGAAGACAAACACTTTCTGAACACCCCTGAATCCCTTGTTCTCGATTCCCTTCGAGGGCTTTGTGCAGTAAACCCTGAACTTATCCTAGATGAGAAGAATAAAAGTTTGTTCTTCCCTTTCACATTCCCTTGAACATAACTCAGCAGCACCAGCCGTGTACCTTGGCTCTCACGATCGATCGAAAGTCGCACTCCTTTGCGGTGGCGGATCTGGTCATGAACCAGCGCATGCTGGCTTTGTTGGTAAGTTCATGTCGTTATTTATGCTATGATATACTATAGTCCGGATATAGGCAAAGGCTTGTTGACTGGTACGTGCCTGGTACTGAGACTAACTGAATCTGACGTCATAATCGCGCACAGGGGCCGTGTGCGGTAGTGTTTTCGCGTCTCCCAGCGCAAGTCAAGTGCGTCGTGGAATTGAATTAATTGATAATAAGAAAGGGTACTTTCCAGTTTTTTCGACTTAAGTTCTGCGTTGACGATGTTCTCAAAGCACGGTCATTATCGTAAAGTGAGCACAAGAACTTTCACACTACGAGATTCTTGATAGATGAAAGCTAGAAACTATACCGGTGATGTCCTAAATTTCGGCTTGGCCAAAGAACAATATGCAGCTCTTCATCAGAATAAGGCGGAGAGTGTCAAATTCGTCATTGTAGGCGACGACGTTGCCGTTGGGAAAACACAAGGAAGTATTGTCGGTAGAAGGTAAGTTATGTCCTGATTTGAAACATATCCATTCGACTTCAATTTAAATGGATTTAAGAGGTCTAGCGGGGACTGTTTTGGTTTACAAGATAGCAGGAGCACTGGCCGAGAGAGGCGAAAGCCTCGAGGAAGTTTACAATATCGCACAATGGGTTGCATCAAATGTAGCCACGATTGGCGTTGGATTGGATCATTGTCATGCAAGTATATTTCAACTAAATACTTCACGACAAAATTCGACTGATAAACTTAGGTTCCTGGCACAGCTGCAGCGACCTCCCATCTCCAAACGTCCGAAATTGAAATTGGAATGGGTATCCATAATGAGAGCGGTAACCGCCGCCTATCACCAAATCCCCCCCTCAAGGATCTTATCTCTCACCTCCTTGATCTTCTTACGTCGACCTCAGATCCCGAACGCTCCTTCTTGCCGTTCTCGGGCGAGAAAGGTAAAGACGAGGTAGTACTCCTGGTCAACAATCTTGGTGGAGTCAGTGAGCTTGAACTCGGCGCTATCGCAGGAGAGGTGAACAATGCCCTCCACACTCGTGGCGTCGTCATTAATAGAATTCTATCCGGGACTTTTATGGCAAGTGATGTTTCTAACCTTTTTGCAAAGCTGAGAGAAGACAATAAAACGTCGCGCTTTTACCTTTAGACAAGTCTTAATATGCCAGGGTTCTCGATAACTCTATTGCTTCTTCCTTCCAGAGACAATTCCTCTGCACCCCCAAAATCTCTTCTGCTCTCTCTTCTCGACGATCAGCCTAACGCTCCGGGTTGGAGATGGTCATCGCATGTGGCGCCCCCTGTGTACCCGCAGGTTGCCTTAGTTCCTGCACAGGGGGTGCAATTGGCATCTGGACATACTCTGAGATCAGAGGATTCTTCTTTCGAGGCGAGGGTCAAACGCGCTTGCGAGGCATTAATAACGGCGGAGCCAGAGATTACGAAGATGGATACTATTGCAGGCGATGGAGACTGTGGTCTTACCCTCAAGGTTGGCTTGTTATTGACGAAATATTACGACAGCTGACACTGACGTACTTCCTCCAGGCAGGCGCTGAAGGTACGCTAATCACCCTCGCTTTTTCGGCTAAGTACTGACTGGCCTTAAAGGCGTTTTAACCAAACTCTCAGAGGACAAGATCAGCGGCAATAATTTGGATGCATCCATGATCGCGGTGGCCCAAGTCGCAGAAGAGGCCATGGGCGGAACCAGTGGCGCGCTCTACTCGTACGTGTATTCCAGCTTAGTATGTTTCAGATAACCTAACCTTCTATCAAGGATCTTTTTCTCTGCCCTCGCACAGGGCCTTCACTCTACTACTTCCTCAAGCACTAGCGTGACACCCGAAGCATGGAGTCAAGCTCTTACATATGCATTGAACAAACTGTACACATATACCCGCGCCCGTCCCCCATCTCGAACTCTCGTCGACCCACTAGCAGCTTTCATCGAAACCCTTGCCCAGTCCTCTGGTAATGATACCAGAGCCGCTGTCGTGGCAGCTGCATCGGCCGCTGAGAAGACGAGAGATATGGAGGCAAAAGCAGGACGTAGCGCCTACGTTGAAGGCGATCGATTGAAAAAAGAGAAGATACCAGATCCCGGAGCATGGGGAGTCAAGACGATCTTGGAGAGTTTGTTTAATTGATACCCAGTATCAAGTGGGTTAACAAAGGACTACACACGTGTATCTACAATGTTCGAGTGTAAAATAGCAAGAACTGTATGTATGCAATCTATTAAGGTTCAGAACCTAGTACAACAATCTGCTCGGATTCGTCAATCTTGGGCTCTCCCATCTCAGACGATTCGGATGCAAAAACGTCGCCCACTCGATTAGTCGGAATAATACCGCGCTCAAATGTAGTTTCCCATCCGTTCAAAATACCTTCTACGACTTTAACACCAGCATGGTACGTATTCAGCAGAGACACAGGATAGCCTGGGCTCTCATTAAACAAGTTCTCTGCAGCGGTCTGGCCTTCGTGGGGGCGATCGAAGTCAGACGCGGACCGCATGATAATAACGCGTGTGAATTGTACTGCGCCCCATTGAGAACCACGATGCAGTGCCGCAAGGACAGCATTGTCTTCCTGCTGGGAGGTGCAATAGACTCCGGTACCATTCGTAAACAACGTTGTCGTGTTCTCGAACGCTTCGCCAAGCAACCTACCGCTCCAGAAGTTGTCCGACGTTGCGGTATCGCACTCTACAACGGACGGAGATGACAGCGCAGCTGTATATGTAGTATAACGAGAGCGGCGTGCTTGTGAAGCTTCGGAATCCGCAAGTTTGGCTGTCTTTGCGAATGCAACTGCATGCTTGCGAAGGGCGTCATTGACTTCATAGACCTCAGTTCCATATAATGTGCTTGGGTACTGCCATGGAGCCTTGGATCCCTGTGGGATATACCCTGTCGGGTAATCTGCTGGCTTCTCACGAGCGTCGAATTCGTATTGTAACGCGACCTGCACCGCATAACGAGCAAAGGTAACAGAACCAATGGTAGTGACTTTGGGATTAACGCCTGCTACACCTGCAATGAGGAAGTAGGTTGTTGAAAGGTCGAAGACTGGGGAGTGAAGTATAGAACTGATAGTGATGGCTGCGTTAATTTCAGCCTCGCCAGTCGTAAGTTGACAGACAGTGCCGTCGCTTGTGCAGTGAGCGTCAGGGAATTGAGAGAAGAAACCGGGAACAGTAATGTTTTGTGCGAGAATGTCGAATTCAGGGATGCCATACCACGCCTCTCCCTCCGAGGAGTACTAACCCTGATGTTAAATGACGATGAAACTGCAAGTAGAGCACTAACCAGTGAAATAATGAACACTTTCGGCTTGATCTTTGACTCCGCTAGAGAACCATCCTTCTGGCAACTTCCTGTTCGGTGTAACAATGAACGCACTGATGAAGTGACCAGTGCCAACGTCACGAGCCTAAGGACAACAGATACTCCTGGGTACATCCTGAATAGCAGCTAGAAGATGGGCGGGGGAAGACAGGCAGGGAGGACACGCTGTCATGGCATTCGTAAGGCTTATAAGGCGCTCCAACCTGTTCATCTGAGTCCGAGCTGAGTCCATTACCAATATCATACTAGTTGTCAATCATTCGAAGCATATTATTCGGATTGACTGGGAAGGGTATCCTTGGGCAACCAAGGACACAGCCTGGACCAAGACTCCGGTTAAAAGCTAATAAGCTTTCGCATGACACCAGGAAGTCGACAGCCTTTGGAGCACAGTCATGCAAACCATCACTAGTTCACTTCTGGCTGGGTAGGGTGCTGCAGCTGAGGTATTTGGCAATGTATCATCATAAAGACTCCAAGTTGCCATCAAATTATTTAATTATGCGCATTGCGCATGTGCTCCAGGTTTGACCAGTAACAAACCGCAGCATGCAAGACTAAACGAGATCTTACACCACTCCTTGATTAATAGAACCTGCGAAAGCACGGTTAGTCACGGCGGACCATTCTGTGCCATGCTGTACAACCTGCGGAGTTTCGAAAACGGACGCTGTTCAAGTCGGCCTGGTCTCCTGCTGCTTCGTTATCTGCGTATCGTGATCAGGAAGATCGCGAAACTGTTGTTTCGATATGCATCCTTCCCCTGCTATTTGCTTCGTATCACCTTGTGGCAATTATAATACACTGCCTTCGGAAGACGTTCTAAAGACGCTCCGTACACGTAGCCGCCCATACGATAGCAAGGCCGCATGCAACATCTGAAAGCTAGCATAGACACATTCACTTCCAGCGACAGAAGTTGACACGGTGGAAGGGCCCAGGGGTGCATTTTATTTCCAAAAGCGAAGTGATTCTATCCAAAAGCGTTGAAAGACAATAATGACGTTCCAGCAAGTCTTTTTGTGATAAAGAATTAGAAATTAGTGCTTATTTGCGTCCAGGCAGTTTCCAATTGCTCTCAGAGTGTGCATTTAACATCAGACAAATTTTATTTGTTACACTCAAAACAATCATACAAATACAGGTGCAGTATGCGAATTCTAGATAAATATCTGCTTAATTGGTTGATTTCTTCTTTCGGATAAGGCTTTCGAGAGCGACTACCAGATAAGACCCTTCAGTATCCGTGGTCTTTCTTGCCACGCCCGTAGCCGTCCTCCTCGTAGCCGTGGTCCTTCCTGCCGTGCCCATAGTCGTCCTCCTCGTGGCCATGGTCCTTCCTGCCGTGCCCATAGCCGTCCTCCTCGTGGCCATGGTCCTTCCTGCCACGCCCATAGCCGTCCTCCTCGTATCCATGGCCCTCCCTACCATGCCCATGGCCGTCCTCGTGTCCGTGATGGTTCTTGCCGTGTCCATAGTTGTCCACCTCATATCCGTAGCCTTCGCCGCGCCTATAGTCATCCTCATGCTCATCATCGTAGTCATCGTCGTTATCATAATCGTTGTCGTCCCTGCCATCATCATAGTCGTTGTCGTCCCTGCCGTCATCATAGTCGTCGTCGTTCCTGTCGCAGTCGTCATAGTCATCGTCGTTCCTGTCATGATCATGACCATCGTCGTCCCTGCCGTCGTATCCATCGTCATTCCTGCCATGGTCGCGGCAACGGTCCTTCCTGCCATGTTCGCGTCCATCATCCTTCCTGCCAACATCATAACCATCGTCCTTCCTGCCATGATCGCGTCCATCGTCTTTCCTGCCCTCATCGTGACCATCGTCCTTCCGGCCCTCATCATGGCCATCGTCTTTCCTGCCATCATCATGGCCCTCATCATGGCCATCGTCCTTCCTGCCCTCATCATGGCCCTCATCCTTCCTGCCCTCATCATGGCCCTCATCCTTCCTGCCCTCATCATGGCCCTCATCCTTCCTGCCCTCATCATGACCCTCGTCCTTCCTGCCCTCATCATGACCCTCGTCCTTCCTGCCCTCCTCATGGCCATCGTCCTTCCTGCCCTCCTCATGACCATCGTTATAGCCGTTGTTATATCCCCTGTCATTCCTACCGTCGTCATAGCCGTTGTTGTTATATCCATTGCCATCCTTAACATCCTGAGATCCATCGCCTCGAGCCACGATGGAGTTGACGTTTCTAGGGAGGACGGCGGCTTGAACGGCGCATGTAGCGGCGAGGGTGGTAAGAGCGACCAGAACGTTCAATTTCATCTACGCAATGCTACATGTCAGGCGCGGCCTTGTGAGCATGGTAGATGGGCTTACGGTTGAGATTTGGTGATAAAGTTGTTGTAAAAAGTAAGTGCACGGTTGGTTGGGTTTACTGCAAGTTGGTGAGAGTCAGAAGAGGTGATATCCGGTGAGTACTCACGATTCCTGAGTAGAGGAAGCTGAAGAACGTCCTTCAACATGGTAGGGTTTATATACCCATCTTCGTTTGCTCTCCCCCAACGAAGTTTTACGCGAGGCATGGACATAAACAGGTGCGAAGCATTGTTTTCGTGCATTAACTCAGCGCAGCAGCCACACAAGAAGTCTCTTCGATTGTATAAAGGATACTTGATGACTGTTATGTGATTGGAGGACCGAATAAGCATGCTGCGCTCCTGCGCAGACCATTCCAGTCTAACTCGCATGCGTGCTGTGAAGCCTGAATCGGGGGCCCAATGGTCCAAGAACGATGGTTCTCCACTATATGACATACTGACTGGCGTTGTCTTCAGATAATCGTGGTATCTTGCATTTCAACCACGATGACATACACGGAAAACATGGTACTAGAACCTTCTTTCCTACTAACAAAAAGGTTCTGCTGCGTAGCACAGTCGTAAGTGCCCTTACTTTATCTTCTCTAGCAAGTCAAAGCACGTCTATCATCTTGCACGCTATGCCATCTGAAGAGATGAATCCTCAAGTTACATCCCAGTTATTGCATCGACTTGCGAAAATGTCTACCTGGATTTTTTCACATCAAACTTGAGGCCTCCAATTTAAGCGAGTTTTTGTAATAAGGTCTGTTCGTATTCTGAAGTCAACGTGGATATGAGCTACCAGGCAGATTATTTTGTGAGATAACCACAGCCTTACGGATCTCTCAGGGTATAATTGAAGATGAACAGCCGTGAAATTCAAGATCCCTGCTCGTTCCATGTAAGCAGTAGACTTAAGATGTTTCGCTCTTTCAGTACTTTCACTAGCACTTTGGCACGCAGGAACAGAGATGTAGTCGAGGAGCAAGGAAACCTATCCATCATTATAAGCTAGAACTTCCTAGAGAAAGACATCCCATACTAAATTTTAAAGGCACTCGAATAGAATAGAATAAACCCCTGCAAACAATGAAAATCTTGACCAATGTTGAATGAACAAAGCTAGGCATCTATGCATTGTGGGGGACTGTGCAAAGAATGCCAAGGGACTCGGAACGTACTTGCAATTGATGTTACATGTAGCAGCCTACAATCATTATGCACATGTGAAATCATGAATTGTCACCTTACATTCAATATAATTACGCAGTGGAAGCTCGAAGGTACAGCCTGAGAACCTTTAAAACTCACGTAGACTTGGAAAGGGCTCAAATCCGAGGCATCGGACCTTGCTATCGTGATACGCTGCTACTAGATGGTTGAGGCTGTCTGTAAGATTTCGGGTAGTACAAACACGGACGCATCCTCGTTCAGCGTTCAACACGCGCAGTCTCGATCCGTGGACTTTATACAAGTTTGCTTTTATATCCTGATTTCGTATGGCTGCTGTATCTCACATATAGCAGACAGCTTCATCTTTAGCACCTCAGTCGTTTTCCACAACTCTGAGGTGAGAACTCTTACTTTCATTAACACAGACATCTACTTACATCGTTGTAGTACTTATTGAGTTGGATAGGTACTTACAAGTTACAATACAGCCGTTTTCCACAACGCTGAGTACTTATTGAGTTGTATATATTCTAACACTGTCCCAGGGAAAATGGCTATATCAAAATTTGGATATCTTTTGAGAAACTGGCATGACATTCGTGCCGTCAAATCTGAGTGAGTCGCTCACACCGACTCATGCAACGATGACATCGGACAGAGTGGTTTCTCTTATCTTATCTTATCGCACACTGGGCTTTCGTGCGTGGACCGCGTTTGCCGGTTTACTTACCTTTAAACTAAACCTTTAGCTTTAACTCTGTACCAAGGACAAACTTGGTCTTCAAGTTTTTATAACCAACCATTTTTAAGGATCTCGTCGTGGACCGGTGGCTAAACATTCTTCCCTTTCAGCACAAATGAGGTTCGTAAAATCCTCTTCGTCTAAATCGTACCCATAGCTAAGAGCCGCGGCCTGCGTTATTTCATGTCTGCCTACTAGTAATAAACAGGATTCCTCGTGCTTCCTAGTCGCCTCGTCCGCACGGGGACCGAATTATACATCCCAGTCTACATCCAAGTCGGAGCCAAGTTTTGCGATTACACAAGCTTCAGACTCGGAGCATCAGCTGTTTCTCCTTGTCATGGAACTTGAATACTGTTGTGCCACCAAATCCCCAGTGGCAATATCACTTTTGTCATTCTCTCAAAACAGGACTCAGGGTCCATTCACTTGTGGTGCTTGCGTGTGACGATTCTTGACTGCAATGCCGTTATGTTACGGTTTTCAGTATTATCCGAGTCACGAGGCTCCGGATGAATGATTCCGAATGAAAAGGCTCCCACTCCTTGTCACTTTGCCGCTGCATTTCACTCTATCCGGCAGTCTGGATAAGGAACTATGGCCTGTTGTCGGTACACGATGAGCATCATGTGCTCATGGAAGCCTTACTGGATCTACACATAAAATGGTACGTTTTGTGCGAAATTCTACACCTTTACATTTTCATGGCCACTAACGGCAATGTACCTCAACTGTTTCACGATCTCGACGCTCTCATCGTCGGTGCCGGATTCAGCGGCGCCTATCAGTTACACAGGCTGCGAAATGCTGGTTTTTCCGTCAAAGTCGTAGAGGCTGGCAGTGACTTGGGTGGCACCTGGCATTGGAATTGTTATCCTGGGGCACGAGTTGACTCCGAATATTTGATCTATCAACTCTCCTTGGAAGAGTTATGGAGAGATTGGAATTGGACAGAGAAGTTTCCAGGTCGCCAGGAGCTCGTCGAGTATTTCAAATTCATTGATAAGAAGCTGGACCTCAGTCGTGATATCACCTTCAACACACGCGTTGTGTCCGCTGCCTTCGACACTACCACAGATCGTTGGTCTGTCTATACAGACACCGGACTAATTATTCAACCCCGTTTCCTTCTACTTTGCACTGGTTTCGCATCCAAACCTCTTTTCCCCGAGTTGCCTGGGCTCGGTACTTTCCAAGGCATTGTCCACCACAGCTCTTTGTGGCCCCAAGCTGGGGTCGATCTCACCAACAAGCGGATCGGGATCATTGGTACCGGCGCTAGTGGTGTCCAGATTATCCAGGAGACAGGGCCAGTTGCAGCACATCTCACGGTATTTCAGCGTACACCGAATCTCGCGCTTCCTATGGGCCAGTGTCCGGTCAGCGTTGAAGCACAGACGAAGATAAAGGAGGAGATTTATCCCATTATCTTCAAACGTCGTCATCAGACGTTCGCAGGATTCACGTTCGACGCCCTGGATAAGAGCTTTTTCGAAGTTACACACGAAGAGCGTTATCTTATGTTGGAGGAGCTGTGGGAAAAGGGAGGGTTCCAATTCTGGCTTGGCGCCTACAATGACTTGTTGACCGATGAGAAGGTTAACAACGAGGTCTACGCATTTTGGCGCAAGAAAGTCCTTGCCCGCGTTCGTGACCCTGAAATGCAGCGCAAACTTGCACCACAGCAGGCACCGCATCCCTTTGGCGTCAAGCGACCGTGTCTGGAGCAGCAGTATTTCGAGGTATACAACCAGTCTAACGTTGTTCTGGTTGACATAAAGGAGAACCCGATCGTAGAGATCACAACGAAGGGGGTGAAGACGCAAGATGGTGTAGAGCATGAGTTTGATGTTCTTGTGATTGCGACAGGTTTCGATGCAGTTACAGGGAGCATCTCCCAAATTGACATCAAAGGAATCGACGGGGTTCCCATCCAGGCCAAATGGCAGAGGAGCCTCTCAACGTATCTAGGGCTGGCGGTCGCAGGCTACCCTAACATGTTCTTCCCATATGGGCCTCATGGTCCTACAGCCTTTTGCAATGGACCAACCTGCGTAGTAGGTCACATTTACGATATCTTCTGGTAACGATTCGCTAATGGCTGGTTAGGAAATTCAAGGCGACTGGATTGTCGAATGCCTTGCCTATCTTCGCAAACATAACTACACGCGCATCATTGCAACACCGGAGGCGGAAGATGCATGGGTTCGACGCGTGACAGATATTTTTTCAGAAGGCCTCTGGGATCGCGCAAAGTCGTGGTATATAGGTGCCAATGTTCCAGGAAAACGCATACAAACGCTCAACTTTACTGGTGGAGTGCCGTTGTACAGTACCCTGATTCGCGAGTCTGCAGAGGGTGGATACGCCGGTTTCAAACTTTCTACTTTGAACGCGTCCAAACTATAACATACATATACATGATGCACGTGTACTATAAAAATATCTCATTCTGTCGTAAACACACTTGATAACTTGATGTAAACTGTTGTTCGTGGAAACAATGACTCGACGCATCGATGGCCCATTTTGTTCCATCCCCAGATCGTTATCACCAAGAGAAGAGCATATCCTCACGCCTTGATCACTCACATGGAAGTGGAGCACTGCTGGGCTTGAATCACATTATACACACAACCAAGCCTCTAAACAGCCCCATCAAGTAATCCATTACGCCTCACCACACCCGCAAGCACATTATCCACGTCCGATAAAGTCGCCTCCTTTCTAAACACCTGCATGTAGACCTCACCTGGCTTCGATGCCCCATGCTCCTCCGCACTGGGACTACATCGGGCGATGTGCCAATGCTGCGGGTTCAGACCACGAGAAAACACCTCCGAAATGTCAGGATCTCTGAAAGAACGGATGTCAACTCTACAGATGTCATGTCGCACACATAGTTGAATACAAACCGGGTTTGAAGCTCCTGCGCATCAAACAGGTAGTTCGATCTGGACGAGAAGTTAGGACTTGAGATGGCAAATTGTCCGTTTGACACAATGTGGGAGTCTGTCGGCTGGAGGATATTGGACACAGAGGGTATCTGGTCTGGGGTCAATCTTGTACGACATGTGTCAATAAGAAGAATTGGGGTACGAAGATCTACTGACGTTTTAGACATCTCAGCGCTAAATAGGGTCTCGATGTCATCGAGGAGCGTCACCGCACTCTGCGGAAGGTCAGGAAGCGCGTTCACCATCGCTTCATCCAGTCCCACTAAGGCAATGACCGACTGATCGTTCTACAGCATCAGAGAGAGGGGAAAATGAGCCGTAGCATAGCCATTTTTCGTTGATATTACTAACCCTGATGTAGAAGACTTTCCGGCGCGTAGTGAGATGTGGGTCATTAGGGCCAGGTAGGTGAACATTAATAGACGAGAATGTAAGCGCAGGTTTGGGAGGATCTTTGGGTTCCGCGTCAAAAGCGGCCGTCTCGGACGACTCAATCGACGTCGAATTTATAGGATCGGACGACGGTTGAATGAGCTCTAAATCGTTAGCTTTCTCGTCGGAATCAGGGGTCTGGAACTCTGTGGCTTGAGTGTCCGATACTAGCTCTGGTAATGACCGGTCGATTTCAGACGCTGGAACGACGTTGTCCGGTTTGACATCTGAGATAGCGTCTTCCAAGGCATCAGGATCAAGGTTCGTTGGTGTCCCAGGCTGCGTGACGGCTTCCTCGACGGCTTTCTCTTCATTCAAAGCAGGCTCTTGATCTTGTGCATCTGACTTTGTCTCTTCTAATGCAGGCCGTTTACTCGACCCTTTCCCAAAAGTCAACGATGTAGGCCAACCCCACTTATTGACTGGGGGTATCCCAAGGAAAGAGCTTGAAGATGATCCGGTTGGTGGGTCTTTCCCATGTGGTTGATCCCCATCTTTAAGTTGGATGCTCTTGCTTGTCGCATCCTGCGATGAACCTTGAGGCGGTAACGGGATCGGAGGAACCAATGAAAGGAGATGTCGTGACAGTGAAGCAGGGAATTTGCTTGCAGAATACTGCCGAGATGGTATGACATATGGCGGTTGGATAAAGATCGACGACCCGATATTAGGGAATTGCTCCGAAAAGTCATCGAGGATTGGTTGTACTAAGCGAAATTGAGGATGTAACAGATTGCCTGCAATGAAAGCTGAGCAAAGATGGGTGCATTTCAGATACAATACAGGACGTACCGAGATGCTCGCCGAACTTTGGGCCTTCCTCTAGATTCCATGACCATGCCCAAACAGTGAAAAACCGCTCTAGTTGTAACTCTAGTCCCTCCTTTCCGATTGATGATAGAATAGATATGAATGATCCATGAGTGAGCTGGTCGACTGAATCAGTTTGTGAGATCGGATAGTTAGGAAGAGGTTATAACCTTGAATTCTTCGTATCCTCTTAAGATATCAGCACGAAGTGCAATATCATGAATAGAGCCCTCTTGATAGTCATACAACGGTGCATTATCCGAGTCTATTTCTTTTCCTTTTCCCTTTTCGCTGGGCTTCGATTTGTTTTTCGCTTTTGTTTTGCCCTTGTCGGGTGGAGATCGGGGCACCTTGGCAACTTCTAAGCCCTAGAATAATTTTGCTAATAGAATTTGTATAATTCTAGGTATTTCAACGAAGAACTCACTGCATGGATCCAAAAATTTGGCTCCGGTGAAACCATGATCAAACGCTTGGATTGTGAATGAACATTGTTGCACATATCGGCACCATTGAATATGCTTAACGCAGATCAGTGTATAACATACAAATATATATTGATAACTCACTCTGAGAAATTTATGAGGGCTTTTGCCAGTCCCACCTGACGAAGCATGCGGTCGCGTGAAACGGCACGCTCCTTAGCAGTATAGAACAGAATGTGTGATTGCTCTTCAGCATCTTCGTCGTCATCGGAGACGGGCCCATCAGGTTTAAGGGTAGGATTATAGATCGAGAGGTAAAGGAGATTTGGGGGTATCCTGCTCATCGTTGAATACAGCGAAGCATGATCGTCTGTGGAGTACGTAATCATCTAAATATTTATTTAAGAATTTTGTATTTTCAGTCCAAAAAGTATACCGTAAACCAATATCGCGCACCTCATTTCCGTGCTCTGTCCGTGCCCATATTTCTCCGTCTTGCTCTGACATTCGGGCATTAAAGTCAGAACGTCCACTTGGCGATCTGCATATAAGGTAGACGCAGTTCATACTCATCCAATGTGACACGAGTGTGACGGAGGACTTAGCAGCCGGCCCGAGTTCAGAC
>JABAJV010008672.1:0-30011 GCA_018854895.1 Tricholoma furcatifolium
TAGTAATCGGTTGTTACAATATCGTGGTACGTGAACGACAACCTATCTATTATATTTGTCTCACCTTTTTGCTGATGTACTACTAAACGGAAACGGGCTGCTGTAACTTCCACTCCAAATACAACCAGTCGCCTTTTCTATTTTCGTTGATATTACCTGTGCGACGTCCAGCAGCTCCGTGGGCGAACGGATGAACTGGAGGCTGGTGATGGCCATCTTGCTCCCAGGGGCTCTCTGTTCGAGGAGATAGCGATAGTCCCTCCCTTTAGACCACGTGTGGACCATATCCTCCACTTGCGACGCTGTGAAGGTCGAGTCTATCAGGGCGATGTCGATGTCGTCGTACTTGGCGTCCTTGAGTCGCGATGTCGAATGACGAGATCGATGTGGGTTAGGGAGTCGGATACGGTGGTTGTCATCTCTGGGACGAGCCACACGTAGCTGGCGCGAAATCAATTTGAAGTCAGGCGCTGTTACGTAGAGGACCGTGACGATATCACTTACATCCCACCCTGATCATGGTTTATGTTGTCGTTCTTGCCGAAGCGTTCCCGTATCCGGCTGGGTGGGGCCTCTGTCCCGAGTCTGGAACTGACAATCTGGGAGACAGAACGATTTGGGGGCATATCGCGAAATAATCACCAGCGACGCACGTGCAGCCGTTTCAGTAAAGGCATTGGAGCGAGCACGACTTCAATGTCGACTTCCTCGGTCATTTGCTCCTTTGGCAGCGGAGTGGGACGCGTGACGGGGACAGGCGACGTGGCCGTCATCCCTGGACCTTCAAAGTATCTGTAGTATACGTATAGCGTGCTGAACGCCCCGACTGGGTCTGAATACGGCGTGTCACTAAGGCATTCATATGCATATAAGTGCAGTGTACTTACATTTCTGCGTTTCGGTGGTCGTCAGTTGCACATCTATGGTGGTCTCTGAACGGTTCGTGTCTTGAAGCATGTCCTCCAGCTCGTTGTTAATCGAGTATTCGCCCGAAACACTCGCGGATACGATGCCATATGAGCCACTGGTTTCAAAGCGCGTTCCAGCGGACTCGGACTGCTTCTTGGCGACTGTGGAGACAGTTTCGTGGAAGGTCTTTGCTGTGTAGGATCGCGATTTGGTGTAGACGAATTCACGGGTGATCGTTGCTGGGTACACCGTAAAGGGCCGACATAAGTGATAGATTAGTTCTCGCCGAGGAAAAGCACCGATGGGGATCCGACATGCACCGCACCTGAGTTGCTACTGTTATCGTAAGAGCCCATGAGTTGGTAGGGCCCTTGACGAGGACCTTGATGTCCTTCGAATCGGCAGACATGTCGAGAAAGTTGAGATGAGAGTAGAGGGACCAGATGCAATCAGAGTGGCCGTGAGAACTTCAGATGCAGGAAATCTGTGGGAGTCCGACGAGGCGTGTTATATAGGCCAGGTGTTTACCAATCTTGCAAAGATATGGTCAGGCGTGCTCTGCAAATTTCTGCAGGTGGTTAGTCGATTTCAGAATTAGAACCATGCAATCTGTCAATGATACAGTACCATGTCCCCGTCGTCGCAAGGGATATATTATGTTCCCATGACCGCCTCGATGACGCAGAAGAGGGCCAAATAAGAACGCGAGAGAATGCTCTGTGTTGACGTTGTGGAATGAAAGATCCGCACACCCGAGGTCTGAAGTACAAATGTTTAGCGCTCTAATGTGTAGGGTTTACGCACAAGTAGTTGACCTATTAGAAAGAACCATCGTCAGGAAATGCCTCACCGGCGTGGTCCAGGGGACCAGGAAGAATCTCAATGGAATCTCACAAGTTAACACGATGTTAATTTCTCATGATTAGAAATGACGCTGAGATGTGCGTTGAGATGACCTAGGCGCTCGGGTTGTCTCCGGCGAGAAGGAATAAATATCTTATATTCAGCACTCATGATGAAAAATAGTCACATTCAAATGCTATTCAGATACACACGATCATGTACAACGAGTGATACACGGCAGAGTGCTAGTGCCGAGAGACGGATCCGCGGAGTTTGGTCGAAGGCTGGTGGTTAAGGCGATGGGTGCACCCACATCAAAGCCGAGTTTGATGATATACACGCAAGGCTAGCACGAAGGATAGTGATGATTGGTGAGGCTGTTACTTGATGAGAGATGCACGAGGAGGGAAAGCAAGAGGCAAGACTGCGGGGCCTGCGGAGGTGGGCGGAAGCGTGATACGAGTCAGAAGTCGCCTAAAGGAGATTGACACGGGTGTGCAAACGAGTAAAGCAGTGTAATCGAGGTAGAGTAAAGCAGTGTAGTCGAGGTAAAACAGCGTACAGACAGACACAGAACAGCGGTATAGCTATTAACATGAAAGGAAGAGGATAGAAACGAGTGGAAGGCGGAATTTGTATTGTTGCCGCCTAACACGCAAGCGCGGCGGAGATTACGTAATTTGGGACTTGCCTTTGTTTTAGTTACTCTTGGCCACAAATCGTTTCTTGTTCTTCAACAGCCATGCAGGTCGACAACCCTCCCCACCATTCATCATATTTCCACGATTTTAGTGACATTTTCAACACCGACCTCTTCGCCGACGACCCCTCTCCCCCAACCGCCTCCTCCTCCCGAGGCTCATCCCCTCAATCGCCGTACCACTCGTCCCTATTGACCCCTCCACAACAACCCCCGCCCCATGCTTTCCCCGAATTCACACAGTCTTCCTTCTTCTTTGACGATGATCTCAACGCAAAACCACTCGACCCAATGGCCATGAACACCGCACCTTACGATTTTTTCGGTGCTGTGTTCGAAGGTGATTCAGGCATCGGAATCGATGCCACAATGGCCATGGAATTGGGTTTAGATTTACCCGGTATGGCCACGGGCATTGTCGGCGAAGCGATGGGCATCGATCCCCAGCTCGTGGGTACTCCCTCTACCCTCAGCGATATTGTCGAAGAACACGAGGATATCAATTCCGCCGATGTCGACCATGACGCCGACGCCGACGTCTCTGCGTCTCCCTCATCTTCGGGTGACTCGCCCCCGGCTACTGCTGTGTCGTCAAAGAGTAGCAAGGCTCGCGGAAAACGTAAAGAAAAAGAGTCCCCGCCTGAGCAGGACCCAGAAGAGCAAGAAAAACTCACCCTGGTTATCCAACCTGTCAAGGTCGGTGGCCACGGCAAGGCCCGCAAGGGCACCGTCCAGTCCGGTGGGATCGTCAAGAAGACCCCATCTTCCAATCCTGTCACTGTTTCCCTTGGCAAGGAAAACTCTTTCTCTAGCTCTTCCTCGATACTCGCCGCGTCCCCACCACCTACGTTCATGCCCCCCTCTGCATTCCAGCCCACCAATGTTTACAACCACCCGTTATCAGGTGATCAGAGGAAGGATAAAGACGACGACGACGATGATGATCTTCCACAGGATTGGAGGCCATCGCCTGAAGTCTTGGCGAAGATGTCGAGCAAGGAAAAGAGACAGCTCAGGAACAAGATAAGCGCGCGCAACTTCCGTGTCAGGCGAAAGGGTGCGTTCCATTCATTCATTTCCGAATATCATCAACATCGTAAACTCAAAAACTAACCTAACACTTTCAGAATACATCTCGACCCTGGAAGGTGACATCGCGGAACGCGACCGCCTCCTGGAGGCGATCCGCTCCGAGCTGGGGTCGACGCAGTCGGAGAACCTCGCGCTCAGGCAGGAGATCGCGGCTTTGAAACGTATATTGCTCGATGGACGCGTGCCGTCGGCCAATGCGGATGGGAGCGAGTACCCCATGCTCAACCTCCCCCCGCCCGCACCGCTCCCTGCGCAGAGCGCCGCAGCCACCCTCGCTCAAGCTCAAGCACAGGCTCAGCAAGCCCAGGCTCAGGCACAAGCAACAACGCAAACACCTGCGCAGCAAAATACTTCGACCCCCCTGCTCACGCCCAACACGCAGAAAGACACGAGCAAGAACGGCCGCTTCTGGGGCGGCGTCAGGCTCGGTATGGGTATGGGTGGCGTCACGCCCGTGCATCGCGTTATTCTCCCCGAGGTCAGCTTGGCGGATATGTTGCAGAACCAGTTCGCGTTTGCGCCTAGTCCGTTCGTGGTGGTGCCGTCTGATGAGAAGGGGGGCAATAAGTGGAAGGAGAACGTCAATCCGTTGTTGAATGTGTTTGGGGACGACAAGGAGAACAAGGGTGTGGAGAAGCAGAGGGAGGCGGAGAAGGAGAAGGAGAAAGAGAAAGAGAAGGAGAAAGAGCGGGAGAGGCTTGCCCTTGGCTCGGCCCCGATGGGCTTCGACGGCTTCGCGGATATGAACCCATTCACGATGAAGACCCTCGATGCGTACAGGATGCACCTCTGGGGCAAGATGGCATCGCAGCACCATTACAACCAACACCACCAGCAACAGCTCCTCCAGCAGCAGCAGCAGCACGCCCAGCAGCACCTCACGGGCCTCGCGTCGGGACTGCGCCCCGCGTTCTTCAGCGCGCCGGGGGCGAAACACCACTTGCCCTCGTCCCCCGCGCCGCCGTACACGCATGCACCCGCGAACAAGGAAACCCCCGGCACCCCGCCCCCGCCGTACACGTCCCCGCCGTCCTCGCCCCTGCTGCTCGGCAAGGGCGGGATCGTGGAGAAGCTCGAGAGGGAGAGGAGGGAGAGGGAGAGGGAGGTGCAGAGGGAGAGGGAGAGCGCGAGGGTTTATGCGGCGCTGGCGAGCCAGACGTTGCTCAGGAAGCTGGGGAGTGCGTTTTGGGATGCGTTCTCTGGGTCGTCGACGTCGACGTCGTCGTCCGCGTCTGCGGGTGGGTTCGTCGTGCCTGGCGCGAGTACGAGTACGAGTGCTGGTGCTGGTACTGGCGCCAGTGCCAGTGTGGCGAGTGGCAGCGCGGCGAGGGCGTGGGATGCGGATAAGGTTAGGAAGGTCCTCGAGGGCAAGGCGGTCGTTAGGGTTGTGGATATCGAGGAGGTGCAGGCGCATATGCCCCAGGTTCAGGCCCAGACGCAAACGCAAACGCAGAGCCAGAGCCAGAGCTCGGCGCAGGCACAGAAGGATAAGTGCTGCCCGTATGCGGTCCTCGAGGAGAGCATGAGGAGCTTGACGCTTAATAAGAAGCCGTGAAGCGAAACAGGTCTTTCGTGTTGTGGTATGTTCTGTTCTCTTTCTGACTTCGGTTCGATGGTTGGCTGATTGTGTGGTGATTGTAGGGATTAGATGATTGAAGAAATAAAAAGTCAAGAAAGAAAGAAGAGTTTCTCTATTTTTGGTGTACCATATAACTTGATTGCGATATAATTCTCCCCCCTTTCCCTTCGACTCTCGTACCATTCCTTACTCCCTTCCAATTTCCTCCCCTCTTTTCCCGTTCTTCCAGTTCGTGCCACTTACCTTTGGCGTTTTTGGCTTGCTTCGTTGGATGATATCCCTTCGCTCCTTATGGACGTTTCCTCTCTACCCTTGGCTTCTCGATTCGCGATACGGAGACGGATATGGCGCACACTATCCTTCTGCTTCCCTCTGTCCGTCGTAACATGTTCGTGGATCGAACCACCTTTCACATACCGACCGGACCCAACCATCCCTTCCTTCTTCCTTGTCGTTTCCATCTCTCGTTCGACTCTCGAGCTCGAGTCTCTATTTATTCCTGGCCCTCGCATCGTCGCTGGCCCGGTAGCATGCATGCATATATTTGTTGAAATTAGTAGTAGTCACCTCCCCCTCCTCATCGTAGCATAAGTACATACGTAGTACGCACAAGGCATTTAAAGTACATACATACTGGCATTTTCTCTCTCTGTCTCTCACTCTTTCTGGTTTGTTTTGAATCGTGAATCAATATATGAATTTGTTGTAACTCTGTGTGTGAAGCAATGCGAAGGGAAGCGCGGGTACCAGTTACCAACAATACGCTCCAGAGAAGATGTTCAGACTGTCTATCGAAGAGCCTTTGAAGGCCTACTCGAACCGTGATGCAGAGCTAGAGTCTTGGGTCCTCCGGCGATCTGTTCTCGGAGTCAGGCCTCTCGCTTTGAAAAATCTCGCCATACAGCACTGCTGATGCAGAGCTCGAGTCTTGGGTCACGGTCCTCCGGCGATCTGTTCTCGGAGTCGGGCCACTCGCAAAAATCTCGCCATAGTACAGCACTGCCAGTAAGTATTAACAATATTGCACCACGAAGTAGTATCTTTTAACAGCACTTTAAGTTGACAAGTAGTTAAATGCAAATGCTGTAGAGAAATTAATGTTGGAATACGGGTTAGCCAAGCACGCCACCATCGAGGCTGTCAATCGGTATCATTTACATCCTTACTCTTACCGCCCCACGGACCACCTCGTTAGCCTCGGACACAACAAATTTGATGTATATATAAGTACGTAGTTGCCAACATGTCTACCTCGCGCGATTGCGAGGGTCCACTGCTTACCTGGGTGATCAAGAAGAACTGGTCATCTTAACAATTAACGCCACAATCAGAAAGCTCACTGGGCCTCAGGTTTTTACACAGCCTAAAGCAATATTAATACAAGCAACATTGAATAAAAGGAAGGGACTATTCTACCATCCTACAATCTGTACTACACCGCACTTCAAGTTGCCTAGAGTCGTTTCATCATAGCAGCGATGCCAAGTGCTGCTATTGACCTGGGCCCAGGTTGGCTCAAACGTTTTCGAAAAAAACGCTCAGTACAGATTTCTGGTACTGCTAGCGCCCCCAGTGGCACTGGTTCGGGCTCAGGCTGGCGCCTCAAACATTTCTTCAAAAAACATTCAGGGCCTGGTGTTGCTAACACGCGCCACAGTGGCTTGGGCCTAGGCCAACTCAAGCGCTTTCTTAACAAACGATCAGCTCAGGCTTCTGGTGTTGTCTATCTTGACTGAAAGCAACCTCTTAGCGCCGTGATGCAACTAGAAAAACAGCTCATCAAGTGACCAATGGTGCAGGTCGAGTCGCAGATGCCCTACCATCTAGTTCCAGCTCTAATCTAGTCGCTATTAGTCAACTAAAGTCGTATGTCTAATGTCACGATGCGGCATCCTGAAGGTTTTCCTGACAATCCATTTTTCACATTAGGCAATTAGAGGAACAAAGCAAACGAATGGAACCAATCCAAGACCGCTCTCGGCTTGGGGCTTTGTCCCATCTCAATCATGACGAGAGTGAATGCAACGATGCTAGTCGCCTTGTGAATGAACATTGCCATGATTTTAACGTTAGTTATTGTCTCTCGCAGTGTGTATTACCGCATTGTGTCACTGATGGTCAACATTCAGACCATCACTTCTGCGCAACGTGTACCCTTGAAAATTCGGATACCAACCAGAACCCGAAACCAACTGAAACCAAACCAACACGACGTCGACGTGGACAAGGCGTTATAAGTCGAAAGTTCTAGTATCTAGGTAGCTACGTGATACTAAGTAGTCTACAGTCAATGTACTTATTTATTTGCTCAACTGCAGCTGGTCTGCCGTTTAAAGTCTCATTACTAAATCGAACCGGCCCAAACTTTCGCGGCAGCTAGCCTAGGGGTTTAATTCCCTGCACTAGAATTTAGCTTTCCCATGTAAGACTATTCAAAGAATTTGTGATTGCGCAGCCATAGAAAAGAACATACAGAACCGGTAACCTAGATAGAGATATAGAAGGAAAAGGAACTTGGAAGGAAAGGGAAAAGAAAGTAATCCAAGAAATATATATAACACACCGACTACGCTGCAACGGCTCCCCAACCATCATTCTCGCCCATACCCACAAGAATGTGCCTGGCCCTCACTTTCCGAATGGGAAGCTTCGCGCCTGGACTGAAGGGCTTCCACTTTGTTTGCAACACCTGCGCGCTCCGTCCCGCTTCTCCTGCATCCTCAACTCCTGGTACTCTCCCTCGCAATTGCAAACCCTTGGTCCAAGAGCCATGGCTTGGTCTCAGCGGCGAAGCGTGTGGATCAACGAAACTTTGCTCGCCAACCGACGAAGAAAAAGAGATGTCGCTAGACTCGTCGTAGCTGTCGTCGTCTTCGACTAACATTCTTGTTGGCAGGCTGAGAGGCGCTTCGTTCCTCCTCCGCTTCTCCATGAGCTTCGCCCATTTCCTGTCCTGCCTTCTCCTGACGATGTCGTCGAACTCTTCGTCGGGACTCGGAGAGCCCTCAGATGATGTCGGAGACGGAAGGACAAATTTCCGTGGTGTCACTGGGGTGCGTGGAGGCGTGGATGGGCCAGGGAGGGAAAATGGCGAAGATGTGTTTGCGAGTGGACCGTCGAGGGTGAACGATCGTTCTGGAGTGCGAGGGTATTCGTATTCGGGAGAAGTAGACGAAAGCAGACGATAAGCCAGTCGAGCCGGCAGAGGTCGAGGGATCTAGAAAAGTGTCAGAGGCAAACTTTCGGCGTATGATCCACAGATACGAACCTCTTCCTGTGGGTACTCAAAGCCAAAGGTATCAGCGAATCTACGATACGGAGTGAATGCCCGAACGCAGACATCCGACGACAAGGCCTGGAGAGAAAATGAGATGGGGGTGCAAAAGAGGTAGAGGTGCAATTTGACTTACAAGTACCGTGTAAACTTGCTCTTGCTCTGGCTCCTCTTCAATACCAGTCTCGAGAACAGACGTGAGACAAGCGACACTTTCGTCCTCAAAGTTGTCGACCAAGGTGTTCACGGCACATGCCAATTCCAAGTCCACCACTGGAGCACGAATGTCGAACTGGTCACCATCGAAAACTTGAATAGTGGTAACAAACTCGGTCTCCACCAGCGGAAAGTCTACATCATGGAATGGCAAAGCGTCATCCCTATCGCAAGTCGTGCCGACCAAGGATACCAAGGAGGACACAAAGTCAGCCTCCAGCAACGGAAAATCAACCTCTTCAAATGGCAATACCCCAGTAATGTCGATGATCGAGTCCACGAGAGCATGTTCCGGTGAAGGAAGAGCTAGTTCCACAGACGGAAAATCGACATCTTCATCCTCCTCGAAGGGAAGCTCCCCAGGTACCTCTGCATCACCGTCAGCGTACGTTACATGAGCTGGGATAATCTGGATATCCTCACCATTAAGATCTTCCTCCCATTCGTCCGCCTTCCGAGCGCAGATAAACCTCACATCTTCAAGTCGAAGCGGAAGTGTGACATCGGCGAAAGGGAAAACGGGGTCGTCGTCCTCCAGGGGAAGGTCCACCAAGTCCGAGTAAACTAAGCTGACGTCTTCTTGAGACTCGTGCACCTCCCTAGCCCTAGCGGAGGCTGGCTCGTCGCCATCTTGAGGATCGTCCATCTCCCTAACAGAGATAGACTCGTCGTCTTCATGAGAATCGTTCGCCTCCCTAACAGAGACTGACTCGATATCTTCTTGAGAAGTATGCATCTCCCTAACAGAGATTATCTCCTCGTGATCCTCAAGTGGGAGAGTAGCGTCGGCGAAAGGAAACTTGGGCTGGTCCTCTTCAAGGGGAAGTGCGACGGATTGGAAAGGGAAGGCGTCAGAGGGGTAGACCTGGTGAACCACAGAGGAAGAAGCCGCATTTTCGAGTGGAAGGTCGGCGCCATCGAAGGGAAATGGAACATCGTTGCAATGAGACTCTTCCTGAAGCGGAAGCTCGACACCAGCGAAGGGCAATGCGACGTTGTCGCCAGAGATCACACGAACCTGTTCAGCAGTCTTTCCAGGAGGCTTAAAGACGAACACCTCAAGAATAATAAGGCAAAGGATGACAAGTCCAATGATGAAACCTGTGTGACCGCCGTATCGGGTTTCTGCTAATCTAATCAGGTCGATAATGATGTCGATAGCATTTCCAGCGAGAGCGGTTGCTTTGCAGAGGGCCGATAGGTATCGTTTGAGGACTCGCTTTATGATCGGTGCTCGAAGAGTCCTAACTGGGGAGGGGAGACGCTGATGGTGCCGGAGGGGACTGGGAGGCTTGGCGGCATCGAGGAGCAGGGGGTAGACCTTTCGCCTGTTGATTGAATAACTGATGATGCGGAGGCTGACGTAGGGGGGGACGTAGTGCGGAAACAGGGAGTGTGAACTGACAGTTTGGAGAAGGCTTCCAGTATGAGGGCTGACGGAGTAGGGGTTGACCAATGGCTCAATCTCGAACTTGGCCAGGACGGTACGCGGACGGGCCTTCAGAACCCTGAGAAGGAGACCTACCGAAATGCCAATGAGGAAATTCAGAAGACTGAGCATAGTACTGGTACCCAGACGCTGAGAGTGGCCGTTGTTGTCATCCTCCCCATTATTGGCAGATGAGGGGGGCGGCGGATCCTCGGGATCTCCTCCTGCGCCTCCAAAGAGAAGGTCAGCCACTTCGTCTTCTTCGCAGTCTTCTTGGAAGTCTGAGTCACTTTCTGAGTCACTGTCGGGTTCGTCTCCATTGGGGGAGTTGGAGTTGAAGTTGGCATCATTGAAGTCCTCAGCATCATCGTCATTGTCGAGGTCAAAGTCACCGTCGTCCGTGTCGCTGTCGGAGGGTGAGAAGCTTGAGGTTAAACCAGTTGAGTTGCAAGCGAAGGTCCGCTTTGCACATGCGAAGATCGACACTAATGAAGAATAGTTAGAGATGCGGCTGACAAGTCGATGTAGCAGTCGGGCTCACCTGAGGCAATAAGGATACTGAAAGTGACGAAAGAGAGGAGGAGAATGTAAGGGTCTTCTTGAACAGGATCACAGGTGGTAGGAGTAGGAGGGCGGGAGGCGGCTGTCGTTGAAAAGAAGGTAGGGGAACGTCGGGCTGACTGTGGAGGGGATGAGGGACCCGTTATAAGATGACCAATTGCGGTGGCGATGATTGCGATGAAGAACGAAGCCTTGGGCTCCAGAGACTGTGCCTGAGGCTGCATAAAGCTCATAAGTTCCGGGAGGACGCTCATGACGTTCTTCAGAAAAAAGGCTGGAGCGCAGGTGCAGGCCTTTTATATGGCTAACGAGATAACATTTCAATCGAGACTGTTACTTTAAAGTCACAGCTGGTGGATGACAGGAAGCAAAGGGAGAGTGCCCACTGGACTCGTGTGGTCGAATAGCATAGCTCTCCACGCATTCCTCCTCCAAGTACGCGCGTTCATCCTATTACCGAGAGGCAGCCTTAATGATTTCGCCCAGGTAGCTTCGAATTCAGAATCGATGTGGAGAAACGTAAGAAAGGTTGAACGCAAGAGAGGTGGCAGGAAATGTCCGGGGCTGTAGTTGATTGCCGGGACCTTTCCGCTCGATCGACAGCTCTTTCAAGCTTTTCAATGCCTCGATTACGGATGCAGTGTGTGCTGTACTCTGAAGTGCCAATGATGCATTGTTCACGATGAAAGAAATGAAAAACATTCATGGTACAACGACTGTACACCGAACGGGAATCGAACCCGTGCCGCTTGCTTGGAAGGCAAGCATGATAACCACTTCACCATCGGTGTCGTTAGATCTTGGATGAAATTGTTCTACAATAGCCTATGAAGAACCATTATCGAGATGTGCCCGCCATCGAAAAACTGAATTTCCTATAGGATACGTAGCTCCTTTTCTAGGCAGCGGCCCAAAGGCCAGAGGGATCGGTTGAAGAAGAGATCCAGTATGGAGGAGAGCAGTTCACACGAGAAAACAACTCTGACGAGCGAGAGCCAGAAATGAGAGTACAACAATACAACTTCATCTTTATTTTTCTTGTACAACCATGTTTTAACAACAGTAAATACACCTTCCTCCGGGAACACTACCAAGGAAATAAGTTTCAAGTGATAAAAGTAATGTAATCAAGACTCACTACAACAATTGGATTTTGTTTTCTGAATAGCCCGTATGGGTGATCAGTTGGTGACAGTGATGGCTGAAGAGCCGCTGCTCTCGTAACCCTCAGTGGCAACAATCTGGTAGTTGAAAGTACCCATGCTCATGCCGAGCGAAGACCACGCGTTGAAGTGGTTGGCAGTGGTGACGGTACCGCTGGTGCGCAGACTCGAGCGGATAGACCAGTACTGGTTGAAGGTGCTGCTGTCGCTCTCGATGGAGGGGGCATCCGTGCGGGTGGTTTCGTAGATGTCGTACGTCGCACCATCGCTGGTAACGGCACCCTTGTAGGTCATGCTCGAGGCGGGGTTGTAGTCACCGTAGTTCTCGAGGATGTAGTACTCGACGAGAGGGCTGGTGGTCCATCCGTAGACGGAGAGGTAGGCATTGCCGCTGGTGCTGAAGCTGCCGTTGTAGGTGATGGTCCTGCGAAGATAAGATTAAAATGGTTGAGATGAAAAGCATTTTGCGAGGACTTACTGGGCGCTGCCAGGGTTCCAGCCAACTCCAGCGACGACATCGACGGCATCGGCAGCCCAGGTGAGGGTGTAGGTGCCTCCGTAGTCAGTCATGGAGGTGGAGCTCGAAGAATCTTCCATGTACAACGAGTAGTACATTCCGTTGTACGTGCCAGTGGTGCTGCTGGTGAAGACCTCGTGGCTACGACGCTCAAGCGCGGATTCCTGGGAAACCGGGCTGGGGGCAGCCATGACGGCGAGAGCAGCAGAGCAGAGGGTGACGAGAGAGGTGAAGGAGACCATTGCGATTGAGTGAAAGTCAAGAAACGACTGACGAGTAAACCTGGGTCGCGTTAGGCAGCTTTTAAACGCGTCCTGTCCTGTCCTGTCGGTTGAAATCGGTTTTCGAACGCGTACCCAGGACTGCGTATTCAAGGCGAGTCGTCGCGCGTGACTAGAATATGCCCTGACTTTCTTGGCATTTTCCTCAACGGTCGGCAAATTAACGGTGTCAATCGCAAGAGAAGGCAACAGGCGAAGTCAAAGTCCTATGATGTTTTCGGAATCATGAAGAAATGGTGATCTTCATTATCGCCACTCAACCAAAAATTTTATGGTCCGCAGTCCTGTCTGTATTTACAGTGCTAGGATGCCTAGAGAGCTGGCGTAGACGTGCCAAATACAAGGCGAGGGACTGGTGCATTCCAAAAGATGATTGTCGAAGGACGATGCCCATATTAGCTTAGCGACTACTTAGTCGCAAAGCATCCGCTCGAAAACGCAGAGATGGAATTTTGACTCGCGCGCGTGACCTTTCTCGAGAGAAATAAGCGCGTCCAAAGGGTGGTGTCGACCTGACTTGTGATCAAACCAGCTGACCATGGGTAGACCCTGGAAAATAGGAGCGTTCGGTTACAATGTATGATCGCAATGATTCCGTTGCGTTCGATCGGTGCACGGCAAAACACTTTCTGCAAATTTTGAGGCAGCCAGCTGTGTGGGGTAGTGGGGAAAGCGGGGTAAGGTGATATTCAACGCCTACAAAAAGAGACTTGGCGAATTGCCACCTTTAGGAGTTAATTCAAAACTCAAAGAGAGTCGACCGTGGCACGGTGGGCGCTAAGTCGAAACGGAATGCGACGGTCCGGAATAAGTAAACGCTTTGGATGCATGTGACCAGACTTCAAGAAGCCTAACTCGCCACAGCTGTCGACAATTGTAGGCGTGGCGAGAACTGGAGATGCGTATCTTTCTCTGCCTTCTGTGATGAGGAACCATAAGGTTCATGACAGCGACACATGGATGGAACCGGTATTGACCAGTATCATATGATGCAGTTACAGGTGTCGATGTTTCCCGTCTGTCTTCCGTGAAGGTACATTTAGCAAAAGAAATGATTTGGTCGTCATACGGAACTCGCCAGGATTTGAACAACACAAGTTTTGGTGAAGAGTGAACACCACTGCCAGTCACATCTAGTTCTGAGCAACGCGCCTATAGGCCTGAATCCGGGATTTCACCAAGACAAGTCCAACCCAACCTCCATACTCATAATAGATCTCATAATAGATCTAATCGTTTCTCTCATGCTCGCGCTCGAGTCAGTCTACCAGTGTTCTATCCTCGACCTAACGATCTCGAAACTACCATGTAACTCGAATCTAGTGATTCACCTTTCGTAGTTATCGAAGCAATGGCACGCAAGTACTGAACGGTATGGCCAAGATACAATGTGTGCGTGTCTCACGCAAGGCTTCTGTGTCGATCTACAATGTTTGAATATATCTGAAGCCAACCGTCTTGAATATCTGCGCGACATCCCAGGCCCTCTAAAATTGTGCAGGCACACCTTTGTAGATCGACATTTCTGAGCATGCAAGACTTAGAAGGGAATAAACCTGAAGCCTATAAGTTGAAAGTCAAAACACTATCAGACGTTCTGTCTGTATGTACGTACTTACCTGCTTCCGTACTCACAAAAGCTAAGTGCCTTGTTGCCTTCTTCCATTGCTAGACATATCGAACCTCAACTTACGACCATGTGAACGCACCCAATCCCAAACCCGTTTCCCGAATTACCTCCTGCCTCTGTCGTATTAAAATACTACGCACCTATTACCATCCCAAGCCCGCCTCGCATGGTAACCGCCTCAGGCCCAAGATGCCATACACACGCATACCGGGCCCCCAAGGCTGTTTGATTTTCACCTGACCACATTCTGAGAAGGAACCGGCGGCAGCGGTGCTTGTGAGAGAAAACTCAGAATAGAAGTTGGTTTGACAAGGGAGGTTCAGTGGAAAGGCAGAGTCGGAGCATTACCAGAGCACCAAAGGTCAATGGTGGCCGCGGTGTTGTGCGGAAGCAAAACAAACGTCCCACATTCGGAGGACGATGGACTTACTCTTTGACAGAAAAGAAAGAATGTATAACAATACAAAGTTATATTTTGCTTTTACAAACAGAATTGATCGTCAGTACACTAGAACCTGCAATACACGTCAGTTTTGTGCCATTTGGAGGATAAGAAGGATGGAACTCACTACCGAAATTCGGTTTTTGAGTTCTATGAATGGCCCGCGTGGAAATTAGCTGACGGTGATGGCGGAAGAGCCACTGCTCTCGTAGCCCTCAGTAGCGAGGATCTGATAGTTGAAAGAACCGAAGCTGAGGCCATGCGACTTCCAAGCATTGAAGTGGTTGGCGGTGGTGACAGTGCCACCAGTGCGCTTGGACTGGCGGACGGACCAGTACTGGTTGAAGGTAGCAGTTCCTTGGATAGAGGGAGCATTGGTACGGGTGGTCTGGTACAGGTTGTATGTTCCGCCATCTGAGGTGACAGTGCCGAGAAGGGAAAGGCCGGAACTGGGGTTGTAGTCACCGTAGTTCTCGAGAATGTAGTATTCAACGAGAGGGCTGGTAGTCCAGCCGTAAACTGACAGGTAAGCATTGCCGCTGGTGCTGAAGCTACCGTTGTAGGTGATGGTTCTGTAAGGATAAGGTTAGAATGAAGGAAAACAAATCTTTTGCAGTGCGTTCGCTTACTGGGCGCTACCAGGGTTCCAGCCAACTCCAGCGACAACGTCGACGACGTCGGCACCCCAGGTGAGGGTGTATGTGCCTCCGTAGTCAGTCATGGACGTGGAGCTGGAGGAATCTTCCATGTACAGGGAGTAGAACATTCCGTTGTACGTGCCAGTGGTGCTGCTGGTGAAGACCTCGTGGCTACGACGGCCAATCGTGGAGTTGTGAGCCACCGGGCTGGGGGCTGCCATGACGGCGAGAGCAGCAGAGCAGAGTGTGAAGAGAGAGGTGAAAGAGACCATGGCGATCAAGTGTTAGTCGAGGAGGGACTGACAACTAAACTTGGGTCGTGTCAGTGGGCTTTTATACGCGTCCGATCGGTGAAAAACGGTACACCGTCGCGCGTGCCAAAGACCGCGTATGGGAGACAAATCTTCACGCGTGACTAGACTCTGCCCTGGTTTCCTCAGCGGACGGATAATTGGAGCGGTGTCAATAGGGAAACGCGAAGTCAAAGTTCTTGATGTTTTCCGAAAGCACGAAGACGTCGATGACACCATCGCACACACTTGCGATTGATATTTCCTCGGCATATATTTCGTAGGGTCAACATGGGTGTGTTCATGGCCTAAATTACTCGACGCCATCGAAGGAAAGACGAATAATGAGTCGTACGGCGCTCTTTCGACGTCGAAGAGCCGGAATGTCTGTTTTGACGCGTGACCAACGGGACCATTTCTCGAGAAAAATAAGCGTGTTGAGGACGCGGTTTGACTGACAATCGGTGGCTTGGCATTGGGCAATAGCTCTGGGGTTCTGACTCGTGACTAAAGCAGCTGATTATGGTGGCCTTGTTGAAGCCAAGTAAAATAGGAACGCCAGTTACAATCCATCATCGCAAGGATTCTTTCGCATCCAATCAGCGAGTATTTGCCTGCCCTCCAATCAAAGTTCGAGGGCTGTCATCTACGGAAAGCACGGAATGTGGGGTAAGGTGGAGAATATGACTGGATACTGGAAACGTTCAGAATGTTCAAGTGTCACATCGCCACCATCGTGAGGAATTTGTTACTGAAAGGATTTAGACAGATGGCTGTTGCACCTGTCGACCCAGGAGGTACGGTCCGGCATAAGTTTAGTATGCCAGGCATGTGATGGATCGTATTTCAATAGAGTTTTTGCCAAGGAATAAGGTTGCGGGCTTGGGGTTGTCTGCGGAGGCTTGGGATGGTCAGGGTGCGTGGAAAAGATGTGATTTGTTTGTTTCAACAAATAAGCGCTCTAAGCGCTTGATTCGAATCATTCATCGTAAGCGCCAAGACAAGCCAAGACACTGATCATAGTGGGAGAAGTCGAGACTTGGAAGGCACATATTATCTATACTCTTTTTCAAAACAAAAAGGTCAAATAATGCAGTAATAATTACAAGATGTGACGATAACGATGCTAAATGTTGTTACAGTGATGATATCTAGTTTGAAAATGCGAAGCAAAACATATTGGACAAAAGATTAATTGGTAAACGTAGAATAGAGAAAGAAACGAGGGTGGTAACAAGTTCTTCAGGAACGCAAAAAGATCTCCACTTGAATGGGCTTCCTCCTCAGCCATTCATTCAGTCACTTCCAGCATCGCCGACAGTAGGTGATAGACTCCTTCCGAGTCCCTCGCTGCCTCTAGAATATCCATACCCAATGAGCATGACGTCCGATTCCCTCCTCGCTTGCCTAGATAGCCTCCCTGGCGGGGTCGGAGAGGGGGAACGTTTCGGGATCTCAGATGAGCCAGATCCCGAGCGCTTGATGGGGGAGCTGCGTAACTTGGATTTCATACTAGCGGAACCGAAATATGAGCGTAGTGCAGGGCCAAGTCCACCTCGCTTTGAGTGGTCGTCGAACGACGACGAGCTCCAGTGAGAACGCAGTTCCCGTGAGTTATTCTTAGTGCCAGAGCATCGAGGTGCGGGGGAGGCTTTGAAGGATGGCGCGTCGCTAATGCGGAAGGCTTGCGGGTGAGGCTCATTGCGGAGCTGCTCAAAGCGGGATGCAAGGTCGGCTTCAATGTCAAGAGGTGAAGTGGGAATATCAAGAGGAAGTATCATTGGGCGCTCGACTTCTACGTCGAATTGGATATCTTCAAAGTCAAATTCATCTTCGACGGAAGTGGGAAATGCTGAATGTGGAGTGGAGGGAGAGGCGTGCGGCCGGGGTAACTG
The DNA here is from genome assembly GCA_018854895.1 of Tricholoma furcatifolium. Classification (NCBI taxonomy): domain Eukaryota; kingdom Fungi; phylum Basidiomycota; class Agaricomycetes; order Agaricales; family Tricholomataceae; genus Tricholoma; species Tricholoma furcatifolium. The sequence goes on from JABAJV010008672.1 coordinate 17,460, forward strand.
GAAGGATTGCTCCGAGCGAACACTCTGTGGGCTGTCGGTCCTTGTGCTACTTAATGGGGCATCGTCGTAAAGGGATAGAGAGAATGCAGAAGCAGCGTCATCTGAAAATGTGAAATTGTCATCGACCAGCACACAGTCGGCAGGAATGCTTGACCGCGGAGGGGGTCGTTGAGGAGACGGCGTAACTGGGTGGAATCTGGAGCGTGGCCTGGAGGCCTTCGTTGGGGAAGGGAAGGCCGCACACTTTGGAGAATTAGGAATAGGTGGAGGTGGATAGTTAGGTGCGCTAAAACGACTGCTACGGCGAGGAGACAAGAAAGGATCTAGCTCTGCACTGGTGAATCCTTCTCTTGAAGGGGACAGTGCAGAAACCAGTGATGATTCGGAGGTCAAGTTTTCTGTAATGCATACTGAATCAGGGCGAACTCGTAAAGAAGCGTTTGAAGGAGTCGGCGAGCACAAAGTGAGGACCTGTGAAAATTCCCGGCTGTACCACTCCGAATCTGATTCACATTCAGTATCGTCAAAAAATGTGGAGGGTAAGGAAGGCCCGGAGGGAGGTGGAATGCATTCAGGCTGTGCGACAGGTGGATTGTGCTTGTTTATCACCAATGGTTTTATCGTAATACGACGCGGTTTGACAGCAGGTGTTGGTGAATAATAATAGGAAGGGAATTCGTCGTCTGAAGAAGTCGGTGTCGTGGGAAGACCTGTAGAGCTAGTCGCGGGGCTTGCTGAAGAACTTGAAGACAATGATGGAGTCGGGGACTGAGAGCACGCACGGTATCCGTGGAAGGAAAGGGGAGAAGGAACGGAGATTGGTGGATGAGGAAACTTGAGTGCTCCTCCAGGGAAATCTAAACTGAAAGGATCAGGGGTCGAATCACGGGTAGGGGTCGCCGGTGGATGTGGGAGAAATCTTGATGAAGAAAGGTCTGCGTTATGCAGGGCAGAATCGATGTTTTCATGAACGCATGGAATTTTAGGCAAACAGATATCGGATGGATTCAAGTTGGCGTATCGTCGTTTCGACCTGATATGTATGCTGCTAGACCTAGAAGTACCTTTGTTTGGTGAAGAGGACCTCGAAGTGGATGCTCGAGGTTCGTCCTCTTCCTCTATCATTGGAAGCGGCACTAGGGATGAAGATGTCGAAGGACATGGATTACTGGGTATTGTACGTTTGCGGGTAGTGCGGGCTTGACGGCGAAGGAATACATCTCGTGAAAAAACTAGACGAGAATTCAATCATTGTCATTGCTGAACTGAAGGATGACTTACAGCTAGTAGAAGAGTTCATCGTTGCGGATAGTCTATATGAGTGGGCGGCTGGGGGGGGGGTCCACACGGGGGATGAGACGAGGTGGCTGTCAAACGCTGAAAGCTTTTAATGAACAAGGTGTGCATTGTTCTAAGCACAAAAGAAATACAAGCACCACCATTTGCCATTTCCGGGACAATGCGCGGAGTTTGAATACACCTTGTTCCCTTGCCCTTGTATTCTCATTTCATGGACAAAAGCAACAACGCTCTCAAATGCCGAATTATCCAATCGCCTCGTTTACTTAATAACTGGCTAATTGGTAGAACCTAAGCGGTTCAGGGCTTGAAGGAAATTGGCGTTGTGCTGTGCTAGTGTGATCGGGCAAGATCTGCAATGTGACCTGTCTGGCACCATATATCAAGCAAAGTGTCTGGTCTATTACAGGTACAACATTCCATGCACATATACATTCGCTGAAAGGAATCTTGTAACATCTTTCACTGCCAATGCTAAGATTCCAACTACGCCACGCTCACACAACTATATTTGGTAAAACCGAAAGACAAATAGTACCAAATACTCATTCAAGTTGTTCTTTGTTGATCCTGACTCGGACTTGATGCATGATGTTCTGCACCATGCTACTCAGACACGGAGGGACCTCCATAGTTTTTGGATTGGTGTGCCCTTGGATGGCGAGACCGCTTGGTAAGCGGAAGCGAAACACTTTCTATCAAGTGTCAGCCACGAAGCCTAAGCAACCCATCATTTTGCCATCATTCCCATTTTTACCTACATACTATGCTGCTGTGTATCAGTGAGCTGTTTGGAAATTTTCTTTTCTGATCCAGGAACCAGTCTTACGCCTTTTAACAAGTCCATAAATTAACTGTGGGGTCATTCCATGGACTTGTGGGAGCAATACCAACGCAACCTGACATGCCCCCCGATATTTTGTGGTGACAGCCTGAGATTTTTTGGTGCAGCTCGAGTCATTGCGCTTATGAGCCATCTATTTCAGTCTTTCGCAGGCTCCTGTCGATCATCTTACCGTTTTTCAGGAGACGTGCGCTCGCCTATAGGTGTTTCACATCGGTCCCTGTGGAGTTCAATCTCAATGTCGTTGTCCGCTCTCCCGCCTTCGGAGTCTCCTGTCGACATCGTTTGCGATTTACCAGTTCATCCCTCTACTGTGCCGTTGTCGGCATATCTGAGCCACGGTCTCCGTTCGGCCTTGATATACGGAGTTAGAACTAGGCACCTTCGAACTTCGACGCCTCGACTAGCCAAGTCTAAATACATATCTCACTAGAACCATGTGACGATCGATGATTATGCTTAACAGAAGTCAACATCTATTGCCCGTTTAACTCCGTCTCTCAGCGTTCAGCAGCTGCGTGCTACAGCGTTAGCTGTAAGTGCTTAATCACTTAGCTACATCCTTGCGCTAGATGGTTATGTCGTTTGTACAGTTCAAATGTTTGCCTCTGAGCGAGGGCGTTGCATTTTGTGCTGCAATCGCGTCGCCGTACTACCTAGGATGGTTGCGATGGCATTCGACAGATTATCCGGTGGCAGGGCGCTTCCCTCCCTGGCATGAACCCGAATTTCGGGTGATCGAACGACCCGCGGGCTTTTGCCATTTGGAGCCCGATACCCGTATATGGTGATAAGCTGTTGACTGAGTTGGGGACAGATTCTGACAGACTCCGCCTACCGACGAGTCTGGGTAAGCACAGCAACTCTAATCCAGGCAGAACCGACCAGAGGGGTAGCAAACACCGCCGTGCCGTGCCACATGGGAGAACTAGTAGGAGGCCTTGGGCCTTAGGTTTGGAATTTTGCATTGATTTCAAGCTTGTCATGTCAATGCAATTGATAGTTTTTGGATCGCTTGAGGCGTGGCCGCTGTTGATTTATCTATTCCTAGTGAATTCCTGTCAAGAAGTACTGTTCTCTTACTTCAAACTGGCCAAAGTGCTGGCTGATATGTCTCGCAAAGACAATGATGATCATTCATCTTCTGTGTACAAAATTTAGGAATGTGAGGTTTCGATCCTTTTCTAGACTGAGAGCTTGAATATTTTGGTGGGTCTTATTTGGATTCTTATAGTTACCAAAGCCAACGCCACTCGTTCGAAATATCGATATCAGCTCAGGAGGTGATTAATGAGCAGATAGTGGGGCTGGCACTGGGACGAGCAGCTATCAAGCAGATTCCATCCTAGTGTATGTATGAGGCGGCGCCACACAATCCTCAAGGCTGGGAGGACAATGATCAAACCACCGAACTTTGCCGCGATTGCATCTCTTTGACAGTAATTAGCGAGTCCGATCGGACCAGCGACCCTGACTAACGTTTCTCCAACCGTAATTTAGGATCAACTTTCCAAGTTGTAGCTAGAAGTACCTGACCATCGTGTGGACCTGCACTTTTGAGAAGCCGAAGCTAAGAATGCGGGATTACAGAGATCTCGAAGGTTCCATCACGTTTGATCGCAGCGGAACTTTAATGAGGAATCTCAATCTCCTGCTGCACAACTTCTTGACGCCGCGTCATGCGCTTGGACCACTATAAAAACTTTACCTTTTTTAAGGCTCACCAAGCTTCGTAAACTTGGCCCTTTTCTCTCATGGATTTCACTGTGCGTATTATCTTAAACTGCGATTTGTCCATACAGTAATCGCCCTCACTAACTGTATTTATTACACTTACTAGCCATTGTATCTTCCGCAGTGTGATTTTGAACGAGACTCTTGTGTTACATATTTTGTGGCACAAGGAGGTTTAGACAATTTTGTAAGAAGTCCATTGCCTACTGCAGGTGTCCTGCACTCATATAAGCCTTCATTATTCGACAGGACGTCAAAGTTCGACAGTTTCCCCAACCGACTGTTAAGGTAAATATTGTGATCTTTCGTGGTGGCTTTGTGTGAATACTGACTCTTGAATTGAGGCGTTACTGCAGACTCTCCGACGTATAGAAGAAGGTCTCCGTAAGGATAAAATTCGTTACCTAGTTCCCCCCCAAATTTGCGACGTCGAAGGGGGGGTATTTTCCATTAGAAGACCCCGATATGAGGACAATATCCTGAAGACTGCCTCTTCTACCCGGCCTTTCCTTCCGGTGAGTCCTCGACGGCCATTTGCTTGTCATCCAGTGGCCCATCATCGTTGGTAGCTCCAGCCACTTGTACAGGTTGCCGAAGCCCTTGCATATCTTCACGAACGCCACATCGCACATGGCCATGTACATCCGGTATGCGTTGATCTGAAAGATAAATTGTCATAACTGAAGACTGCCAGGACAACATATTCCTCAGCAAGGGCGAAGCTGTAGTCGTGGATGCTTGCATTTACTCACATGCTCGTGCCTCTATGCCACCCGGGAATATATGGATCCCAGAGGAAATCTCGACTCTATACCAGTCTCCAGAGTTCCTCGATGCATCTCAGACGGTGCTTGCTCCACCTTCAGATGTCTATGCCTTTGGCACCATCATATACGCTGTCAGTAATCATTGTTGGTGACTTTCACGACGGCTCAATTTGCAGCAGGTCCTGACAGGACACAACCCTTGGGGTGCAGACCCCCAAAACTCGACTTCCGTTGACAAAGCTTTCGTCGAATTGAAGTCATCCGGACATGGTTGCATTTTCCAGCCTGATAGCATTGAGAAGCCGCTATGGGACCTAATACAAACGTGTTGGTCTTCGAAACCGGAGGAGCGACCGACCATGAAGGACATCATTGGCAGCCTCACAGATATCCAACTATACGGTACTGTTTACCATTGAAGGACTTCCTTCGGTCTACCCTGACGCGATTTTTTGTCATTCATATATCACTTACAACGGAGGGACAAACGGCTACTAGTCCTTGTGGAGTCTTGAATTTGTATCGTACTACATAAATTCCTCCTAATCGATATCACTATTACCACTCTTTACTGGCGCTGCCAACCTTATGAGGAATTGCACTTGCAGAAAATTGATACATGTGATTGATTTTAGAGAGGAGGATACAAATTGCATAAACAACGTTAGAAAGCATGACGAGGGCGATGAGGATGACATGGAAGAAGCCATAATGTAGTAAAGAGAGCAGGGTTTCCAAAACAATATCCGACAATGAATAAGAATGGGGAAGGAAAGAGCATTAATGCACGAGAGGCGGGGTTGCGTGAAGGACGGAAGGATAGCACCAAAGATTTCGCTTCAATAACAGGCACAGCAAAGGGCGATAGCAACGACAAACGAACACCTTATCTCCACAAGTTTGCATGATTAGCAGAGCCCTGCGAGCCTTTGGGCCAGGGCCTCGACCAGCTCTGCCTCTACACCAAATTCACGAGCAAGCTTTGCCAAAGCTTCCTTATCCTCGCCGTCGGAAACGGGGAGGAACACATCATCTTCCACCACTGCGGTGGCGGCATTGGACACGGCGGGGAACGTGTCAGAATTTTCTGGAGTTTTCGGCTGCGATAGACCTCCAGATTCGGATCCACTGTGCCCTTCTTGGATAGGGTTTGAGGCGGGCGTGGAACACAATTCGAGGAATTCGGAGAACTTGCTCAATTGTTGGGTCGTAAACGCTAAAAGGAGAAAAATTAGAGAGGAGCGAGGCGTGGCGTGGGAGTGAACAAACCATGGCAGCTCAAAGCCGTGTTAACAAGCTCATTTACGAGTTCCATAGAATACTCGTTGTCTCCCGTTTTAGCGTCAGGATTCACGCGAGAAAGGAGCATCTGTACGGCAGCTGAGAAGAGGACCGAATCAGGAAAAACTGGAGTGAGAGAATGAAGGAGTGTTATTTACCGTAAGCAATATCTACGGTTACGGCATGTCAATATCAAATCAGTGAAATACAGAACATCGACATACCATACAACGTGTCTCTCACAGTGGACGACCAAAACACACGACTGTCCACATCCGATGGAAATTTGCTGAGAATACTGATGAGCGAATAGAATGGCAGGGAAGGGGCCTTCAGGAAATGAGACTATTGTGAAGAGGTGAAGAGGTGAGGAATTTATCAATAGACGCGCGGGCAAAATCACTCACGTCGGGTTCTTTGATGAGGTGAAGGAGACCGACAACTTCGGTTTCCCCTATTAGGCCACCTTCCAGGGCACTAATGACCTGGTCGTTGCCCAACCCCGCGAGTGAAGGACGCGAACCATCAAAAGACCCTCGCCAATTTGGAAAGAGCTATCATGCCGTACGTGTCAGTATCTAAAAAGGTATAGTTTACAAGACAGAGTTCAGGGAAAGAGAATAGCCAGCAGGTAAGTCCAGCCCCAAAATCAGGCCCTGCGCTCGACGCTGGTAACCGTTGCCATTCTGGAGGGGAATGACAGCCATGACATAGAATACCCTGAAGCATGGTGCCACGCGATCGATCTCACAAGGAGGAGTTCGCTTCCTAGATGACAGACATACGAAAAGATCCGGAAAACCACAAACCAAAAAAGGAACGAAAAAACGTTGAGAAAAACGTACATCAGACATAAGCTCTTCCTGCCCACTTCTGGTGACGGTAACGCCGCGTGCACGCCTACCCTTTCCTAATACACTGCCCCTTTCGCGGGGTTTGTCGTTGACTGGTTCCCCTTGAGCCTCGCCACGGAGTATCTTGCCCGCAACGGCAACATCCGCCACTTCGACATAGGCGTGGCTCATGGTCTTCCCTCGTTTGTCAAGCAGGACATGTATGCGCTCCAAGGGCTGTTGAAGCCACTTCCGTATTTGAGGCGGGGTTATATCCTGTATCATATCACACAACTAAGTTGAACAAAAAGAATGTTCGAGAAAAGGTGTACGTACCCATGGAACGTTGTCGATCCGGAGCACAGTGCTCTCATCGTTCTTGCCTTTCTTGCGTCCCTGCTTTCCATTTTGGCCATCAAGACCAGCTTTCTGTTGGCTGAACGAGGAAAAGGAGCGCTCCTCGCGCTTGGGAGTGCTGGCTCGCGCATTTTCGAGCCCAAGTCCGAACTCGAATGCGCTCTCTAGTGCATGTAAACCGCCGGCGCCGGCGCTTTCAGGAGAAGAGAATAAAGGTTCCATGAAACTCTTTGGTCCATTCTCCTCGGGAGTCCTGCTTCCTGATCCACGTTGTTGGTTTGAGGTGGCGCTAGAGGCAGTTGCATCGACTTTGGGACCGTCTCCAGATACCAGCTTAAAGTCCTGGACTTTCCCGTGGCAGACGGCGCATTCCATGTCTTTTTCCCCGACGATGTTGAGGGCGCTGGTCAGGCAACCAGAACAGAGGGGATGACCGCATGGGGCAAGGATGGCGAGCGTGCGTGGGGAGGCGGCGAGACAAACGGAACAGCCTGAAGCGGGTGGCGCATTTTTCTTAGATTCGGCAGGTTTTGAAACAGGTTTTACAACTTCCGTAGATTTTGTTGGGGTGAAGCTCGGTGGAGCTGGAACGGGTACCCACGCGGGTCCCCCCATGTAGCCATCACGCAGACCTATGGCAGGTGCAACACCAAGCTTGGGGCCAGCTCCCCATGACTGGGTTCGGTGAGACGCCTCGCTTGGCCCGTGTGAGTAGATATTGGGATCCTGGAATTGCTGCTGCGTGTGGAAGAAGTGCTCGACGCTCTCAGTGATGCTGCTCAGCGCGTTGCCATTGAACGGATCAGAGAATGGTGCCTGGGAGTGCATAGGGAAAGAGGGCTGCTGAGTGTACGATGGAAGAAGGGGAAGGGCGTAATTAGGGTAATTGAGCGCATTCAAGTTATTATTGAGAGTATTATTTTTTGAGTGGAAGCGTTGCTCCATCAAGGAGTCGTTCGCGAAGGATTGGTCGTGAGCGTAATCGAATTCGTTTTCAAAGTCGTTTTCGTCGATGTCAAAGAGATCTAGAGAGGTATCCGGATTAAGACCGAAAGTGAAACTCTGGTTCACGTTATTGTTTGCATTGTGTTGAGCAGGGGTCCATACCTATGAAGGATTAGCTGGCTGTAGAATGTTTGAGCGCTAGTACTACTTACTGGGCTAAAAGCTTCTCTCCTTCGTGTATGCGCAGGATCCGTCAAGCTACCTTTTAGTTTCAGTTGTCTTGCTAGGGCACGGTTTTGGGGAGGCGTGGATGTCACATTGGCGTTCTGAGACTGGTTAACGCGACGCGACGCGAGCGGAGATGCGGGCTGTGTAAAATGACGGGTGGCAGGGTGAGTGTTGACTGGAGAAGCAAGAGAGCGAGCGGTATGAGTTGGAAGATGAGAATGTGCACGAGGTCGATTGTTTGGAGCGAAAACAGTACGTCTTTCACTCGAGATTAGCGACGGGGCGAGAAAAGCTAAAAGAATATTAGAAACTTAAAAAAGTAGCAAGAGCACGTCTTAGGCGGACCTTCCTCTGCAGAGATGAATATAGAATCATTGGCAATATCAGAGGCTGTCTGATCGCTGGCTATATGCGCTGTTATCAGGATCAAAATCTCCCTCAACCTTGTGTGGCGCATACCTTCGTCGTCACCAAAGTGCGAGTCATCGTTCATCGATGAAACTTTGATGCCATTTTCACTGGCTCGTGAGCGCCAGTTTTCCCTAAGGTCAGCAAGGCTGTGGTCGTTGTTATTAGTCACCATACTGGGACTGGCGACATTAGGAGAGAATGAAAGGTTGCCCTTGATTGCATGATGGTCCGGTGTGGTGAGAGTCGAAGAGATGCCAGTGGTTGAGGAAGTGAATGAGCGGAGGCTGAGTGGAGTGTAGGGGCTTGCGGGGGTGACGGGGGACCTGTAGAAGGACTGTGAGGAGGAGTAACGATGAGCTGGCCGTTGTTGTGGGATGCGCTGAGGAGTGACTGGCTGGCTCTTGTGGTGAGATGAGCGTGCCATGGCTGGCGACGTCGGGACTGAATGGCAGGGCATGGTTACCAGACAGCAGCCGACTGTCACTTCAACCGTGACAATATCAATTCGCGTCCTGTCACAGTCACCTTTCTCAACGCGTCAGTCATGTGATCGTATATTAGTCCGCGTTCAACCGTGCAACACCCACAACCTACACATGCAGCACAAGGTCGAATCAACAAAGAACAAGACGTTCTGTAGGTTCTACTGATGTTTAAGAATGTTCCTATCTACAGTGTTTCACCGGTCCTTGGTACAGTCAAATTAAGATACCTGCCGGAAAATTTAATAAATAGTAATATACAAAATCGGACTACTGTAGACTGATTATAAGGTTATAAACTATGTTTTTGCATCGTAGATCTGTTTAGAAGTGGGCTGAATGTATGTCAGGAAAAGCATCAGTTCGAAATTCTGTTATCAAGGAAATTTCATACCTTGATACACAACATCAATGACAATCCCCAATTGGAAAATCATCGATGAGATCAATCGCTCCCACTGCAACTCTCATTGTCGTCGTCTGACTCGCTCTCACTTTCCACAATCATCGGGTGGTTGTTGTCATCGGTGGCTGCCCCCTGCTGACCTTTCTTAGTCCAAGTCTTTGGCTTAGCCGCCTCTAGCTTGGGTTTGGCTGGCTTGTTCCATCGTGGTCTCTCATGTTTGGCCTTGGCTCGATCTCGCTCATTCTCCCACTCTACAACAGCTTCCTTCCACTCCTCAATCAATCTGCTGTTGCGTTCTTTTCGAGCAGCCTCCTCCTGCTCCCACTTTCTCTTCACTTCCTTAGCAGCACCACGCGCAACCTGTCTTTTTTCCTTTTCCAAGGACTCCTTCCTTCGTTCATTATCCTCAACCACTTTTTGATAGAAAACATCTCCAGTCAGAAGTTTTGGTAAGCCATCAGCATTAAGCTTTCGTGACTTCTTCTTATTCTTTTTCTCTTCGTTTGCCTGCAGCTCGTTCTGCACCCCTCCAACGTACAAGTCTTGCAGAACAGCGTGAGCCTGAAGGTTACGGATGCGCTCTTTGTAAGTTTCTGCCCTCAATTCCGACTCTTTTAGTGCGTTCATTAACTCTTCCTCTCGTAGTGTTCGTGGAGGATCCTGCAATAATGCAGCATATTGCTGTCTCGTTGGAGAAATGATTGAGTTTGCGGTTGGTGGCAAGAAAGATGAAGAGCTGATAGGTGTGGGTGAAACTAGAAATGATGCTGAGGTAGAACGAAGATTGACCAACGCTTGGCGGATTGGTGAGGGTGTGAATGGGAGATGTATGGGTGTAGTTGATTCAATCCCGTACGTTGTGTTTTGACTGTGCTGTAAGAAGGGTGATGGAGTACTGATGAGGGATCCAGATCGTCGTCGCGAGGGGGTTCTTGGCCCAATAACAGCATTGGTAGCCTTGCGCTTGCGTGTAGTATGCTCACGCAGTAACTGGGATACTACACGGATAGGACTGTCCATCTGATTAGCGAGTGGCATTACAGCCTGTGAAGATGTTTCCAAGCTTGGTGCTATCATCTCCATCGTTATGACATCAGGATTAAATGGCACCAAGCCTGTCTTTCGAAAGGCTGTCTTGATGTTTTCTGGGGTAAAAGCACAGATGTGCGCAGCGGCATAGACTCTCAAGAAGTTTGATTTTGATATTTTCTTTTTAGTCTCGCGCTCAAATTTGTCCCGCTCGTCGCTCCAGAACCGCTTCAGAACTGAGAAGATGATGACATCGAGACCTTGATAGACGTGAGTTGAATGAGAGGGATAGCATAAGACATGGATCCTGTTCTCTCTAGCATACTCGAGGAATCCTCGAGTATAATGCGAGTTGTGCCCATCAACAAGTAAGATTCTGTATCTTCCTCCTGCTTTTGCCTTCGTTTGCTCGTCAAAGTTCTTGATAAAGGCTACACCAATCTCGCCATCGGTATAGCCCTTCTTTGAGTAGCCAAGCCTATTGATTATCAGAAAAAATAATTTAGCGAAAGCTAAATTGACATACAAGGAGTTCAAAGGATTCTCTTGACACCATTTTACCTGAAAGCCGTCGCCTTTATAGATTGTGACTGGACTTAGATATGTCCCATCTGCACAGATTGTAGGCAGGACTGTGATGTTTTCCCGATCGCCGCTATGCTGTTGATGCTGGATAGATGATCCTGCAGGTGCAAACACTCTCTCCGATACTCCCACTCCTAGTTGTACACCAGTCTCGTCTGCTGCATAGGTATCTTCGGGTTCTACAGCATCATTTGGATTGCCATTCCCATCCTTTGTGTCCTTGTATAAGGTGAAAAACCGATCCTTGTTTGCTGGGTTGACTGCGCGGGCACGTGAATCCTCCATTGGGCTTGAATAGCAGGCTTTCAGACGATCGTGATGTTTTGTTGCAAATCGATCCACCCAGTTCATCCCGACGCCTTTGAAATCTGGGCCCAGCTTCTTTCTGATGATCTCATCAGCATGCTCTTTGAGCCTCCTTCGGCTGAAAGGAAAGTTTCTTGCAGCCATCTCCAGTGCGTAGTCGATGAGAATAGATGCCTCTCCATCCGTTAACCAGCCCTTTTCAGCATTGAAGTCAGCTAGCTTCTGGCCTCCATGGACATGTCTTGCCAGGGTTGAATGTGAGAGTACTACACGGTGGCCAGTTTCCTCGTAATATTCATCACTGATTTTCTCGCAGATGCTTCGAAGACCAAGTGGTTTTCCGTGCTGTCCAGTCGGAGTGATTTGCTCCTTCTCCCAGAGTTGAACGGCGGCATCCTGGAGTGCAGTCATGGTTTTGGTATGGACCACGGCTTTGTAAAGCTGAGAGTGTGCATGCTTCGTCATATGCTGTGCAAGTGTAGTGTAAAAAACAATTTCATATCCTTGCACTCTTTGGAATTGGTGGCGGTCAGGGGCATCCAAATCTAGCAAGCGTGATGTGACCCGTTGTGCACTTCAAAATCATCGCTCAAGTCTTCAGAAGCACAGTAAATGCCATCGCTGGCCCTCCACGCACTGATCTCAATGGCAAACTTGTAACTTTGGATGTGTAGTTCAATCTTACACCAAAATTTCTGTGGTGATGTGAGATTGCCACGAAGATCGTTGCTCTTCAAATTTCACAAATTTCATAATTCTTTACTGATCAGGTTCTCTACTCTTGAGTGTTGCTCAACCTATGTTGTACAGTATACCATTGATAGAACCGGAATATTACTTTAAATTGAAAAAAACTCCGAGAGAATTACTCATAAACTTGTAGAGAAATCGGTGTTTGTATCAAGGACCGGTGATGTACCAAGGACCGGTGAAATACTGTATGAATTTTGATCATCATTTCATGCTGCGCATGAAACAATTGCTTTGGTCCCTATCCATGTGTCTTGGCCTGTCAACCACGGACAAATTCATTCCAAGGTATGTA
>JABAJV010008673.1:1592-29666 GCA_018854895.1 Tricholoma furcatifolium
GTTTCATGAAAACTGTCCTCAGTGTTTGTACAGTCCAAATTTAAAATTAGGCGCTCGCTGTTATGTTGTTCTTTATTTGTGAGTAAACACATCGACACACGCATGGCTTACGAGTACTACAGTCTACCTGTCTATCACTTTTCAAGCTCTTCCTGAACCAAGATTTGCTCCAGGCGGAGAACCTTCGTCGAATGAAGAATGAATGACTCGTCAACTGTGCAACCAATGTTTTTTCTTGTTAAAATGTAAGTTAATCCTACAAATTTTCTTTGGCAGCCACTTACTTTGGCTCATTTAAAGATATAAAACTGTAAAGCCCCTCAGGGAATATATCCATTTGATCCAGATACTTTCTCTCAAAGTGCGAAAAACACCCTCAAGACCAAATACTTATCATGCTCATCAGCCGGTGAGGCCATGGAGACATCGATAAGACCTTAAAGAAGACCCCCCCCCTCCTCATACAGTCTGTGTCTGTGGTGTCTTGATCAGAAGGATGATATGTACGAAACTCATGCTCGCTTATCTTGCAGCCTCGTAAAAGGTGCGTTCTTTTTCTTTTACTTGCTTTCTTTTGAATTGTATTTTACGACTTTCACAGCCTCCAAGTTATTCATTTGTGTGAGCTCAGCGGCGCTGAGACGCTGTTTGACACCATGGCCAGTCATGCATGGCCTGCAAACGCTCACCAGTACTACAGCATGTCTCGCCTCGGCCGAGAGTATCAGGTTCGGACATGTTTTCCTATCACTCTTCCTGTTATGTAATCCAGTCTAGTGGTCTCCAGCCGTCCAGGTACAGAACATCAGAGATTATTCGATGTCAGCTCAATTATGACTCCTCTCGACTCGACGCGACGTGGTTGTATGGATTACCGGGTTACCGGGGAATTAAGCATATTGCCATGTCCCAACATTTACTTCCTCTGGAAGTAAGCAGTTCAACGGGAGAGCCTTTCTTGCGCCTCCCCCATCCCCGCGATAACATCATCCTTACTCCCCCCCGATTACATGACGTCGATGCCATTATTATGGCCCTGAACAACCCCAAAGTATACAATTGGATGCCCGGTTTACCCTTCCCATACCAGCCCGAGCATGGTCTTGCCTGGCTCTCCGAACAGATGGAAGAAGCGGAAAAAGTTCTTCGGCGCCTTGAGCAGCCCGCATACATAGCAGAACAATCGAAATTCGTCCTTGGTAGCCCAGTCCGCATTATTCGAGAGACAAAAGAAGACGGCACAGACAATTTTCTGGGATATGCTGGCATCTATCGTTCCGAACGAAAAGAACTACTCGATGAGAAAGAGAGGAAAGCGGCACTTGCAGCGGATGCACAAAAAAAGGCTGGTGACCCAACCATTGTTTGGGATATAGCAGGTGAGGTGGTGGCGCGTGTTGGACCGTACCAGCATGTTGAACATAGAATTCAGGCTATGTTGTCCCGGAACGACATGGTCAAGGCATTATGACCGCAGCCATATCTGCTTTGATATCTACATGGGCGATTCCCCGACTCAACGCCCATACGGTGCAGGCTTTAGTTATAGAGGGCAATGCAGCGAGCATCAGGGTACTTGAGAAAGTTGGGTTTAGGTTAAAAGGCGGAGCTATCACTTGCGAGAAGGCTCAAGGTGAATGGATAAAAGTACAGCGACTGGAATGGACCCGAGAGTAGTATTCTGGTCGCCAAGTTCTAGATAGTAATGTGGAATTGCAATTTGGTTTATTCGTCATCATTGCTCGTTCGTTAAGCGTTAAAAATATTGTACATGAACGACATTTCTTTCTAATTTATCTAGCCTTAAAATTTAAAGAATCGGGAAGAACGACGGCTGTTAGAGGTGCACGCTCCATCGTTGTTCCAAGCACCAGCAGATCCTGTCATGACAGTCATTTTAGTATGTTATGATATAGAAACAACTTCTACACACCTCCTGGAGCCTCGTCGTAGTTCCATTGGTTGGCGGTCCAGAGGTCCCCACTATGAAAAGGGTCAGATTTCATCACACACACTTGATAAGTATTGGACATACTTATAAGTGACCTGGTCACCTGCAACATACTAAAAGCAGAGGTATGTCAGAGGATATACCTGCGGCTTCGCTGAAAATACTGACCGTATCAGTCGACACCCAAGCAGATACGCCGGAGCAACCGGATGTTCCAACGGTGGTCGTTGCAGCCGCACTGGATGTTGTAGAAGTCGTAGTGGTAGATGTGGAGGTAGTGGTGGAGGTAGTGGAAGTGGAAGTGGCCGCTGCGGAGGAAGAGGTGGAGGTGGCGGTAGTGCCTGACCCAGCTCCCGTACCCATGGCGCTCTTCACTTGTTCATCGTAACGGTCATTAGCTGAGGTTGCAGAAAATCAGTCTCTGGCAGGCATAAGTCGGTTGTAGCGCGCACCGTAGGCTTGAGAAGCATCCCAGAGCATGATACCACCGAAAGAGCTGTACTCCTCGCGGGTTGCCTGAGCAATTGAGCCAAGGGTAGCAGCATCGACGTAACCGGAACCAGCAGCTGAAGAAGAAGCAGGAGCACCGATGTAAACTTTGACGTCTGAGTTAATGGCGGTCGTCTTTGCCCAGTTGTCCCTGTGAAAAACATTTGTTTGGGGCAGAATGTACGTTACTTTGCAGTCTAGCGTACCAAGTGCCGAAATCCCAATCCTATGAAAGGCATCAGATACCACTGTAAATTGTGTATTTCGTCAGTGCTTACGTTGGAGTCGTCGTAGTTAGAAACCTCGCAGTAGTTGTTGTACTGTGTGCAAATTCAGGAAATGCTGTTGCGGAAAGAAATGGCGTAAACTTACGCTAGAAAAGGTTGCCATGTTTCAGTCATTGAGAAGTCAAAAGATGCCAATAGCAACTCACACTTTAAGAAAGAAGAAGAGGGCATGTGAAGGTTAGAATTTCAGTAACATTCTTAACGTTTCAGGACTCACACTGAAATCGTCAGCACGGGGATATACTGTATATCGAAATAAAACTCACTTGAACATAAACAGCATCGAAAGCAACTGCGTCGAGAACGGTGCCAAGATATGCGTCAGGGAACGGGCACTGAGGAGCAGCGGTAATGTAGTATCTTGGTGAAAAGATGAGGCAAGCAGCAAACCAGATCGGACACACAAACTTACGACTTGTCAGCGTTGTCGGTGTAAGACCTTAGCTGAGTAACAAAGGCGGCGAATCCAGTGCTTCCACCGCCTTCGATGTCCAAATCAACACTGAAAGAGGTTATTAGACTCGCCATAGGATGTCTTTGAGGCACTTACCCATCGAGAACTGCATCTCCGAAGGGACGGGTGTCGTTGGAACCGCCGAGGAAAAGATTCCAGATAGTGTCAGCGAAAGCCTCGGCTTGCGCATCGTCGGTGAAGGTGTCGGAGCCGGTGGCGCCTCCAAGGCTGAGCGTGACGATCTTTCCTGCAGCTTGGCATGCTTCAATATCGGCAGCGAGGAACTGGCAGTTGGCGAGGTTGGTTCCGTCGAAGACGCCATTGTCGGTAGAACTGCAAGTCTATATGGTGCTTTTTCAGCAATGCATTGAAGAGTGGCAAGAAAAGGCTGACGTTTGCCAAGTTAATCTCTGGGTAACCGCCTGTGGAGAAGAAGACGTTCAAGAATGCAACGGGGAATGCGTTAATTATGTCGTCCTGTTGAAGAGATCAGACACATTACGAGAGATATTGGTTGGAGATTCCTCACATTGCAATAATACGAGATGGGCTGCTGCCAGTTGGCGGTGTCATCGGGATTCACTGCGCCATAAGAGTTTTGACCCCAGTAACTACAAAACCTCGCTAAGCACAGTATCGATTTAAAATATGCATGACCTACACTGCCAACTGTACAAGAGATGGCGTGAGCATCAAAAGTGAGCTTAAATCAAGGATCACGTACATTGTCACTCCGGGTATTGTCGTACGCTGCCGATTGCAAAAGGCCTGTTGCGAAAACAAGGCCAGCAAGGAGAGCTGAGCGGAACATTTTGAACTGTGACCTGCGAGGGACGACGACGGGGACTCTTCTGAAGAGCTAGAGAAGCCTGCCATCGAAATACGTCTTTTATACACGCCCTCCCATCCGCAATTGCACCGAAGGATAAGTGACATGCGCGTCACGGTGTGTCTGGCAATGAGTCTCTCTGTCCAGCAGATCCGAGTTGAGATTCCAGGGCGATGACTGAGGCATTACGGAAGTAAATTGGCGGTACGCCTGCCACGCCAGAGCGGATCGAAGTACCTTGGAACCACACGATGCGCAGCCCAATTGAGGAAATCGAAGGAAAGCCAGCGCCCGAATTTTTGCGGTTAGGAAGCGAACGGTCCTACAATGAGATGATAAGGCTGATAGCCTAGACGCGCATGCGCCGTAGGAAGCTCATATAACCGCGTCTGCAATATTGAGCCCGGGGCTGGATATGTGCCCGATCATAAGACTTGATCACGAATAACATATCTGGGACAGAGGTATGTGTCATTTGAGCGGAGCATAAGGCTGCAGCTGCGAAACGGAGCGGCGCAAGTAAGGTCACGTACCAGAATGTTCAAATTCCCGAAGCATACCCTTGTGACCAAATTTAGTATTAGTTTGCTATTGAGGAGTCCCCGCCTTTCAGTCATCCTCGTCAGTGTCAAGTCGGCTGTACTGAGGTCTCATGATAACCTTGGGTAGAGGGCAGCGCAGCGTCTGGCGAGACTTGAGGGAACCATATGGGTCGGATCCGAGGAAAATCCTTCACGTGCTCGATAACATGATAAGTCGTAGGTGGTTCGTGACCTGAGCTGGATCAATGTAGTTTGTCAGAAATAGATACAAAGAATCCTAGTTCCTCAGAGGCAGGGCAAAAAGGCTCAATTGTTTGACTGGAATGCCCATTTTCCCCAAAAATCGGGTAACTTCTCAGGCCCAAACTCACAAGGTCTACAACCTGTGGGGAATTTTGACAAAACGTATGGACTCGGCGTCGGCTGGAATGATGTTGAGAGTATAGGCCCGTTTGATTATATCGCATGATCGAATTCGAATTGACGTGATAACGATTTCCGTAGCGGGGTAAAAACAAGGTCGATGTCTTGATGTATAGACTTAAAGCGTCAAAAAGGCCAAAATGGCCCCATGCTATTGAAAATCTTCGAACTTACTGGATAAAAGATACGCAAAAGCTATCTTCGAATATAGGAGGACGTGAACTGGCAAATGATACCCTTTCAAAAGCGATCCAATGTGGAGATTAAGAATACAAGACGAGGTTACAAAGACAAGGACTGAAAGCACCCGTAGGTATAGCAATTGTGAGAGGAGCGGCGTTCCATAGGAGTTGTAGATGAATGAATGTGTGAGTAGGAAATTGTTAGCGGAAATCGATCGGCGAGCAAGATAATTTAGAGGCGGGTGACAGCCTTAGAGTCAAGAGGCATTCCTGCATTCAATGTCATGAGAAATTTTGAAGGTTTAATGGACAGTTGGTATCAGCTCACCTGATGGATCAATACCATTCTGAGCGAGGATACGATTTTGTCGTATTAATCTAGCCTGGTCAAAACTTGATGGAGATTAATATCGAACAAGAGTATCTTGAAATTTTCACGTACTTGACTCGTTGCTGTCTCATGATTTCCATAACCTCTGCCGTGCCTCTTTCGTCCAAACCAGACCGTGAATCGCCGTCCCTTACATTAGCTTCGATGTCAAACTCAGTAGACGTCAATCCAGCGCCAATTTGTTCTGAGAAGGTCGAGAGTCGCGTGTAGTTACTGAATGCTGGGAACATTGTTCTCATTCGCTCTGGTACATGAACATAAGGAAGAATAGTTGCACGGTAACGATAGACTGCGGATTTGGTGAGTTCGACTTCCTTGAATGAGTGAATAAGCTTACGAGCAACGAGGAGCGCAATAAAGACCGCTGCCAACGAGTAATAGAACAACATGGTATACGAGGTGATGAGAGTTAAGGAGAAGGTGAATGATGGTCACTTGACGAACGATGACCGTTGTTGACGCATGTAAGAGTGGCTGTGCTACCTCTGGTCATAAACAGACTATTGGATTTCGCCCCTTAACCAATAACCAACAAGACGCTTTAGAGTTGTCGATCTTTTATATTTCTCCACACACCGACTATATAAATTTTTCACGTCAATACACGCGATGAGCTCGCTATTCGAGACTTTCCAGGTAAGATCGCGTCTCGTTCGAAGAAAATCTGATCAACCTCTCATTACAGAGAGACTATTGTCCGCCTTTAGACACATCCTTAGTTGCTGCTTTGCTTGCAGACATCGAAACAGATGCACAAGGAAATTCTATAGTGCCATCTGCACAACAGATCGAGGAATTCAGGGAGACTTTACGACAACTCGCGTCACAAGCAGATGAATCGCAACTCGACGAGATCTCCGACCTGCATCTAACATCTAATACCGACGATACCAGCAGTACACCGGAATTCTATCAAGGGAACACTGCTACGAGTAGCTCGGATTCCTCTGAGTCTACACAGCAGCCCTTTAGCTCGCCTCTTGGTTTTCTGCAAGCCGCACTACCACATATACCTACCGCGACGCTTCGTCTAGGGCTTGAGGGTTTTACGGATGATGCAGACATGTGGGATATTGTTGCTGATATTCTGACGTCTGAATCCATTCGAGAGATGGAAGAACGAGGTTTGGAGGGGTTAGAAGATGGGGACTTGAGTGGTATCGTCCGCGAAGAAGATATCGTTTGGGAGACGGTTGATCGAAAGAAAAAAGTAGCGAAGGTATCAAAGCGGAAGAACAAAGGAAAGACGATTTCTCTGGTCGATGTGCGTCAACGCCAGCACGCGCCGCCAAAGCGTCCCGCTGCAGCTGGATCATACCCCACTGCTGCTCCAGATCCATGGACACAACTCCAATCGCTATCATCCCATCTCGCTACACTTCTTCCCCCACACCCCGCGTCATTTTTCCAATCCTGCTTCCATTCGCCCGATCACGCTACTCCCTATATCGCGCTCCGCGCCTGCTTGCAATCGATCTGCAATGGCCAGCCCGAAACAGCCAAAGAAAACTATTCCGACGCTCTTTTCACCCTCCTTGACATCCTACAACCTGAATTTGAGGGCATTGACCACGAAGCGCGTATGCGCCTCATCTCTGATATCGAACTCTCGCTTCAGGCCACATGCGGTCAAGGCGAGAATGCGTTAGATCTTGCAAAACTCCTTAGAGAACTGGACTCGGACTCAACTGGTTACTTAGAAATGGGGGTATACCACTCTACACCCCAGCCTCAAGAAGTTAGACGCCCGAAACTTCCTACCGAACCGCCGCCTATTCCACCGCCGCCGTCTCGACAACAGCTAAATGCAAAACCGCCTCCTACTGGAAACAAGCCTAGTCCGTTCCAGTGGCAGAAGGTTCCGGAACGCCGCACGACGGACAAAGGACCTCACCCGCTTGCAGCTAACATACCTGCATATGCAAGGGCGGCTAAGGGCGCAGGCAATACATTCGGTAAGGGCGGTAAAGGCGATGTTGGAGAGCTAGGCGACCAGCAGCGGCGAATTGGGGAGAACATGCGCAGGCGGAATGAATTGCTGAAACAGGCGTCGAAGATGTGGCAGCAAGGGAATGCGAGAACGCGGGGCGGTGAAGTTGCGTTTTACTTTGCTGAAAGGGTAATTTCCTTGTCCCGTCGATCATATGCTGCACCGAGCTGATGAACCGCACCTATGATAGGCACGTGAATTCCAGGAGCTCGCACGGACAGAGGCCCTCAATGCTAATCGTGCTACAATTGAGGCTAGGAGGTCGGAATTCCATCTATAACCATAGTACTCGGCTCACTGTTTTACAGAGTGAACTCGAGCGACCCCTACACAGTCGATATGCATGGCGCAACTGCATACGAGGCTGTCGTTATTGTCAAAGAATACCTCGAAAAACTCCCTACCTCCCCTGGTATGTGCATCTCGTTTGTGGTTGCAGACTGAACTGATATGATTCTCTTCCATAAGCTAAACCGCTCAAAATCATCACTGGCCGTGGGGCTCACTCCGTCAATCAAGTGAGCATCTTGAAGCCTGTAATCAAGAAAGCTCTCGTTGAGGACAATTGGTCCGTTGGATCCTGGGATGGCGGTCTTGTTGTTCGCGGCAAGCGTTAAGCTTCGCAACTATTTTTAGGTGATCAAGCCTGTCGCTTGTTTACTGATATGCGTGGTTGGTTGGATCTATGTAGCCATAATCTCTTCTAGAGCACAGTATCAAGTTTATAATGTACTGTATCAATATCTTGTTCTTCGTATCAATACATACTAGCTTCTTGATGCGCTAGACTCGAAATTGGCTCCTGCGGCTGTACGCATCAATTTGAACTGGCCCCCTGCCCTAAGCACCCAATTTCCAAGGCCTTTATCCTCTAAACCACATTCTTTTAATCTGTAAGTTTATCTTTTCAATACTCTCGTCATCCTGCTAACATGTTTCAGACATGTGTACACATATCACGGGCCTCATGCTGACGGTGCCAGATTTACACGAAGTAGTTCAACATCTTACCAAGACCAAGTCAGATATCCCCAGCAATGCGAGGGCTTATACTACGCGTTTCCGTGAGGAAACAGAGAAGAAACGCTACCGTATCCACCCGACGACATATCACCCGACAGGAACCATGAGCGCAGAATCATATACTGTGATTGTCGTGATATTGGGGATTCACGACGGGAGTCAGAGGTACGACTTGCGTCGTTTGGATGCGAAGTCGTGCGTAGCCGACGCTAGATCATGGCTGAAGGAATATTGTGGAGCAACCCGCCACCTTGAGCTAGTTGACTTGCCCTATGATTAACTTGGTCTTTATTGATATGCGGGTAATTCTAGTGGTTTTATTCTGTTTTAGTCTTATTCTTTATCTTAGCCCTGTATATTTGATCTTGGTTGTACTTTGTGGGGAGGTGGTTGGTTGGATCTATCTAGCCATAATCTCTTCTACATACTTAGAGCACAGTATCTAAGTAGTATCAAGTTTATAATGTATATTGTATCAATATCTTGTTCTTCGCGTATCAATACCATAAGTGCATAAGTACTAGCTTCTTGATGCGCTAGACTCGAAATCGGAAATTGGCTCCTGCGGCTGTACGCATCAATTTGAACTGGCCTCCGCCCAAGCACCCAATTTTCACGGCCTTCATCCTCTATAGCATTCTTTCAATATGTAAGTTTATCTTTTCACTACTCTCGTGATCGCACTGCTAACATGTTTCAGAAATGTGTAGACGTATCACGGGCCTCATGCTGACGCTGCAAGATTTACACGAAATAGTTGAACATCTTACGAATTCAACTATCCCCGACTCCGACTATGACTATTTGGAGGCTTATTCGCGTTTCCGTGAGGAAACAGAGAAGAAACGCTACTGTATCCACCCGACGACATATCACCCGACAGGAACCATGAGCCCAGACTCATATGCTGTGATTGTCGTGATATTGGGGATGCACGACGGGAGTCAGAAGGTCGTCTTGCGTCGTTTGAATGCGAAGTCGTGCGTAGCCGACGCTAGATCATGGCTGAAGGAATATTGTGGAGCAACCCGCGCACTTGAGCTAGTTGACTTGCCCTATGATTAACTTGGATTTGACGATTCGGAGTACTCAAGGAACGATAACATGTGTTCCCCTTGCACTGTGAACCTACATATCTTTGTGCATTGTGTTGTTGCTAGATTTGACAATGCGTAGTACTGAAGTAACAGTATGTGTTCCTGGCAAGCTAGCATTCCAATGCCCACTACCGACCAGCGCATGCATCATACTAAAGCCGAAAATAGAATCAACCTTCACTGCAGCCTTTTAGCCTCGAGCTTGAACTCGAGGGTACCGGTGAGGCCGACGCCGATGCTGGCCAAGCATAGCCAAATATAGCCCCTAAGCTTAAGGCCTAGGTTTCAGGGTGACTAGCGCCGCCTTCAGGTTGTTTCTCCAGTGCTACCATGGTTGTTGACCGTAGGGCATCTGTTTCCGCTGCCCCTCCACTTTCTCGTACATCGTCGACGCAACCTTCTCGTGCATCGACGCTTCTACCGATTCAAGCAGACCACACGACAAGTGAAAAACCCAAGTCTAAAACGAAGAAAATACGTTCAAAGCTCAAAAGGCGGAAAATCCTGTTGGAAGTATGTATATTGCATGTCAGTGATGATGATTTTTACCTAAATGAAAATCACGCAGGAAAATGGGTCGTACTTTGGACCATTCGGTCTTTTCCTCCTTCTGCTAGGAGCCCTTGCAGCGTATACGGCCACTGTGTGCCGCACAGATTTTCCGCGAACGTCATCTTTATGTCAGACGTTGGATATCTATCGCACTCATATCATCGAGCCTTACATCAAACCGCCAATCGAGACATTCATTCACCATGCAGAGCCATATGCTGAGCCTCTGAAGCCTTATGCCGCTTCTGCTGCCGCCTTTACTCGCACCCGCATTGTTTCTCCTACCTCTGCCCTTTTAGACTCTTTAGCGCTTCGTTACCATGTTCATGTTACCCCCCGGCTCGAACAATTTTGGGACGGTTCCATCAAACCGATGTACTTTGACGTCATTCATCCTCATCTCGAGCGATACACACGTCCCATTCGTATATTTTACTACAGTTCTATTATCCCTCGTATTCACCAGGGATTAGCGTACGCGCATATGGTGTACCTTCGGGTGCGACCTCATGCTCAACACTACGTCGAAAAAGCCCGTAAGAACGCCGCTGCGCAGTACGAGAAAGCTCGGCCTCATCTACTAGGTGTCTATCAGAGCGTACACCCGCACGCTGTCGTACTTTTAAACCAGGCGCAGATGCAGGCGCTTGGTTTGGCTAATAAAGCGGGAGACATACGCCGAGAGTATGTTGATCCCCACGTTCGGAAGATACTGGACAAAGTTGGCGAGAACGGGGCATCCTCGACTTCCTCCCAAGCGAGTGAGCCTCCCTCGACCGAGACTTGCGCCCACGGCGACGGCTTCACGACATGAGACCAGAAGGTAGAGACTTGATAAACTGACGATAGCATGTAAACTCGGCTTCACCTCCACCTTCTGGAGTTCTAAGCCTTATGCGATGCGGAATAGGGTTTTGATCATGGGAGGCATGTGATGATGGGCTTCAACGCGTTCATGAAGGTTTGATGTTGTATACGACGAGCCCTCACTAAAGTCTATCATGAACGACAACGGCATGTAATTATACATATCCAACGACCAGCGTTATCAGTGAAAATATAAAAAATTTGTAGTCTGCCTGCATTCTTCTATGTCTGCCCTTCAATACCCTTTGCATCCACAGCGAGTTCGATGAAGTCGAAACGACCACGGAGTCGTATTTGGGCTGGACTACTTCTCAGGTCTTCGAGTCTGACGCGTGCAATTATCGCAAGATCAGGATTAGCCAATTCCATCGCCCGTTGGCGGTCTTGGAGGTCCTCTAGAATAAGCATTTCCTCATCATACAGCCTGTAAGCACGTCTATTGAGTGCCAATAAATCCAGGCATAGCAAGAAAGTCGGAGAGTAGCCTGGTCTGACGGGAAGAATTTCTCCAAGAAAAGCTTCTTTCGCCTCTGTTAACAGTTCAAACGCCTTGCCATAGTCTTCTTCGACCATTAGGCAGGAAGCTAACAGCAATAGAGCCTCCAAGTAGTCAAGCTCAGCATATTTCCATGGAACGAGAAGGTCGTTGGGTATCGTTCTGAAGCTACGATATAGGCCCACTGACTCTTGAATCAGCTCCAGGGCGCGTTGGTTATCATCGCCAGAGAACGCTATGGTTGCAGCATAGGCATCGATGCAGTAAGGCAGACGAACCGCTACACATAAGCGTTTGTTGGCTGAGTCGCGACAGAGAACAACACTCTCCTCACTAAATTTCAACGCGTCATCTAGACGGCCAAGCCGACGGAGAATAGTGGAATAGGAACGACATCTACAAGCTAGGAGTGTGTCCTCAGTTGATGTCAGATGCACTCTAGATGCATCTACACTGAGCTTCATGGCGATTTCAGCCTCAGTACACCGACCAAATAGTGACAACACAGCAGCCTGGGCTGCGCGAGCTTCGGCAAGGGCGGACGCTAGCCGTTTTGTGACAGCATCAGCGGGAAATTGGCTAAGCACTTCAACAGCCTTTTCACACGTGAGGAGGGCGTCTTTAGGTCGGGCAATGTCGTAAAGGTTTCTCGCATAGCTGACCATGGCTAGACCGTAATGTGCAGCAGTGGTGGCATCATTGGCAGGGGAAGCAAGCAATTCAAGCAGCCGTTCGTTGACTAGAATAGATTCGCGGACCCGTCCGTGGAGTCCCAAAATCCATTCGCGATCATGATGCGCATTTATCAAGGCGTCTCCAATTTTATCCTTGTGATCTTTCGCCACCATCTGAAGGTCTTCTATGACCACTGCATTGATCGTGATAGCTTCGAGATCCATAGAATAGGCAGTAGCCGCAGTAGTTCGGCGAAGTGCTGAAACATAGTCTTCTGCAGGCTCAAATTCTGCGCGATGTGCTTGATATATCGTGCGATAAAGCGTGATCAACTCATGGCCGATCGTCGCAGCAGCACCGTAGTGCTTCGCCATGACGTTGCAATGGGAAAGGTATGAGAGACTGCGGGCTAGGTCTTCAGAAGTTTTAATGTCGTTGTTCTGTTCTAGGCGTGCACGATTGATGTTGGCGGCCTCCTGGCAAGCTATAACTGCGTCATCTGCCTTATCAGCCAAGACAAGGTCATAGGCGAGTTCTATCAAAGTGTCGGGCACGACCCACGAGTTGATAAGATCAGTTGTTGGGAAAGATGAGGGTTTCTCAAAGGTTGATTCCTTCACATTTAGAGTTCGATATATGTCGAGGGCCTCCTTCCTAAGTATGAGAGCGGTTTCATTGTTCTTCAACTGCCTGAGCTGTACGCACGAGGAGGCGAGAGCATCCGCAAGGGCTTTGCGATTCCGATGGGAACCCCGAACCAACACCACCGCTTCTTCCGTAACACGATGTACGTCGTCGATACGCCCCGCACTGTGGAGGATGGTGGCATAATCCCATAGCGATTCCAGCAGCATTGACGTGGATTTGGCAGGCTGAACCAGTGCTCGTTCACGATATATTTCTACGGCGCGCTCTACATGCCTGAGAGACTGCTCAATAGGGCGTCCCTTACGTAGATCTGTGCTTGCAAGAGAGGCACAAGATTTGGCAAGATTATCAAGGAACATGTCGCCACCACTTTTAACGAGGGTTTCGTATATGCTCAGGGCACGCAACTCGAAGCCGTATGCCTCATCAAAGCGATCGGCACAACGCAGACTATAAGCCAGGTCACAGAGGGCGGTTGCTGTCTCCTCCTCCAGCCATAGCGTATCCTCTTCAACCTCGATATATTGCTGGGGAGAACTTGAAGACTTTGACTTATTATTCCCGTTGGAGATATCCACGTGAATGGATTCTGCAATGCTGAGCGCCTCCTTCGCAATCTCCAAACGTTTTTCATTGTCCTTCCTCGTCACAACGGACCAGTATCGGCAAAGCGCATTTACTAAGGTTAAGCGGGTATCCCAAGCAGAGGGATTCTGTTGCACGAGCCGACGCTAGATCTCAATAGACTCGGAGATTGATGCAACAGCACCTGTGCGATCGTGCATCGAGGACTTGAAGCTCGACAGATTACAAAGGGCCAGCGCCAAGTAGGGTCCGAAGACTCTTTGGTTTGTCCCAGCCAGAGCCCTGTACATAGTGACAGTCCAGGTTCCCAAACACTCTGCGTCGTCATGCATCTGAAAGCTATGCAGCTTGAGAGCGAGATTGATCATCTTCCAAGCACCCTCTTGAACAGAAAGTTTAGCGGAGTCGCCCTTCAACAATCTGATGATGTCCAGCGTTTCTGCAACGACTTTGCGATGTTCATCTTCTCGAGATGATGCAGGTATGGGTTCAGACGCAAAGGTTTTGAATGGGAGAAGGTAATTTGGGTGCAGCTGTTCTTTGGAGAATGTACGAGAGGTGGAAATTTGGGAAAGAGAGGTGGAAATGGTCTTGACTTGATGGTGCAGGTAGAGCGCGTTGACTATATCTTGAGAAGGTTGAATGGTAGAGCTGGTCGTTACTACTGAACCTTGTAATGTCGTCAAGAAATGCTCCATATTCCCCAGTATCAACGACTGGCTTTCATGGAGTTGGATAGTTCCCTCGCTGGCGACGCCAATGATGCGAGACATCGTCATAGTCTATCGTAGTAGGAATTCATATGAGTAGGCGGGATCCACTTCAGCAACATTACCCACCGTCAGTTTCCTGTAACATTCATGTACACTGTCTTTTAAATTCACAATCTCCTGCTCAATGTTATCGCACCCTTTCCAAGTCTTGAATACAGCTCCAATTTTTCGCCACCCAGAGGGCTCAAGAAATTGGGCACATCTGGCCTGTACAGCTTACACTTTCCTATGCGGAGAGTAACTTGTCTGCTAATTATTAGAGATGAAAATCTCGAATCACACACTTTAACAGGTCTGCAAGCGCCTTTCCAAGTTCGAGGTTTCCTTCCAGCGTAGAACGGTGATCCTTATAAACGTCTCGATATCAACCAAGCCCGAAATTAACTCTTCAGACAGTTTATACGCCTTGCGCCGATCCTGTACGTTCTATAGAATGGTTTTCGAACGATCAGCGCATGTTCCTACTTCCACAGACTAAATGAACCTTCTCTATGCTTTGTTGGAGTTCTTGCGCAAAATAAAGTATATCCTTCAAGCAGGTCGTCAAGTCAAGTCCTACGTCCATGGTATCGCCGGGCCCAGCAGCTAGTAGTGTTCTGGTAAACGCCGAAGTATTTATTACATTTGCCCATGCCTCACAGCCAACGGCATACACAGGTCAAAGCACCGGAAAACATCATGTCAACGTCAAGATTTCAGCGCTCGAAGATGATTGACAAGAGCAAGAATAGGGCTTGTGAGCGGTGGATTCATGATGAACTGAATAGTGAGCACTGCAGCCAATGCCATTGCCAAGAAAGTAAAGGTACCACGTGACAGTCAAGTGCCGTCGATGCCAAACCACCAATCCATTTCCGCCCAAAGCCTCTGCCTTTCCGCCTTCCACAATTCCTGTCTTTTATGTACACATTCTGTACACATTCCCTCCTTCTCCCATCCTGCATCCACCAGCGCTTGAATCCCACACACTGGATCGAAGTGGAAGCGCCGTCGCATGCCCGATGCCTCCACAAGCTTTTGGTATGTGCGGTTCAGGCGGTCAATATCGCCTGATATACAACTCAGGTTTTCTTCTGTTTCAGTTCTACCACGACGCACAGGATGCAGGGAGTGCTGTGGCAAAGTTGGTTCGGTATCTTCTTCGACTTTCAAGATTTGGGTCCCCGAGGATGTCTCGAATAACCTCCTTCGCGCGGCCACAAGGCCAGTAGTCACCTTGAATTCGTTATTCTGCCGATTTCTGTCACGAGGAATGACGCTGACGCTGGGGGGTGTTGGCATGGGCGTCAGTGGCATGCGTGACTGGACGGGATCCGCTGATCGTCCTCGTGCAGAAGCAGCAGAGCACGGTGGAAAGCGCTCCAAGCTACAGATATTCTGCGATTCAGTAACAGTGCTCCATTTTACAGTGCACTTGTCTCTCGCAGAGACAAGCATTGCGATTTCTCGTGCGGTAAGTCGGTTGTTACTGAGACAATCCTTGATTGTCTCTGGTGTGCCCGCGTCTCGGACAAGTTCATAGAAAGCGGACTTGACGATATTTCGGAGCCCATCATGCAGGCGTGATATCTGGATAGCGTCGACAGCGTGGGGTCGTAGAGTGAGAGCGATGTCGCCTACATTATTGGACCATAACTTTTTGACACAGTCCAAGGCCCAATTAGCATGGGCTTCGCATTGTAGTGCAATCGCAGTGCGCAGGATTGCACTAACGTCTTTGAAAGTCGGCAGTGGCCGGTTAATGTCGAATGAACTAAAGTTAAGAATAAAATTCATATTTATCAGAGTTTTTACAAAAAACATATTCACGAAGAAAATAGCTTACAGCCGCCGCGGCTCATCCAGCGCTCCAAGAAGTTTAGAAAAATCCTCTGCGGTTACTCTTATTTCATCAAGGTTGAAAACCGATTGCGTGGTAGCGGAGGACTTTGAAAATTTGCGATTCAACCACCCACTGCCCAGCCTCTGTAGTTGCTCCGCCTCCAGGCGCAATGTTTTACCTTGGATTTGGATAAGGACAATGCGATAGTTTGAATCTTCGACTTCGTGCGGCGAACTTGATCTATTACTAGTAGGGAGCCTTGGCCGCTTTCGCGTCATAAGTGACTCGGACTCGGACTCACTGGGATCCTGATTGTACCAGCGTTTCTTAGAACTCGACGCTGAAGACTGTTCAAACCTAGCGTCGGGCGACGTTTCTGGAGTCAATAGGGCAGCGCCCCGAAGTTTCGTCGGCGTCTTGGTTGCAGGTTTGAATTTCGGTATGCTCTGGTTCGATACAGCAGATGGAAGAGCAAGAGAACTTGCTGAAGATGGGGTTTCTCTTGGCGCAGGGTGAGTCCTGGAAGCCAAATGATGCTCCCTAATTATGTGTAGCCTCAGAGAATTGCGATCCGTTGGTTTTGAAGGGCAATTAGTAGTTGGACAGTGCCAAGAATCCTGTTCTTGAGAGTGTAATGAAACATATATTTTCTCTGGCGTGAATCCCAACTATCTGAGATTTCAAATACACGAGGTAGAAACTTGACATACCGTCTATCCTGATGACGGCGGCCAAGCAACGGTGAGCATCCATGATATGTTTCTCAATTACCCGCGGCCTGTCCGAGTCAGAGTATTTACTCCGAGCGAATTTTTCCTCACAGTATGGGCAGCGAATCCTAGGCATCAGTCGGTGCACTAATCTTATGGTTAACTTTAATAATGATGACTTACATTTCTTGCGCAGGCTTTTGAAGCTTTTTAGCTATGTTGGCTTTAGGTGGGGGTAACATAATAGAGAACTATACTACAGTTCGATCTCTGATAACATCGATGGAGGAATCAAAAACTCACGCCATCCGTGTGATGAACCGTACGTAAATTATATCAGCCTTACTTGTCATAGCAGTGGTTCAAAAATACACTGATGTCTCAGAGGTTTTGCAGTCAAATTGGTCGCGGAAGCTTAGCATGATCCTGGAATAGTCCTGGCCTCTGAAATATCATCAAGTGGCGTACCGTCGTGATAGAGATGTGGCGGCAGGCATTTCAAGTTGACTAATCCACTTTAATTCATTTTGTCAAGTGTGTACCTTGATCCACAAGCTCTACATACAAAGGCATGCATAAAGAAAGGAGTAAACAGCAGCGAAAAGGAAAGGGGTTCTAAAGTAGATAAATAACCTTGAAAAGCAACAACAGCAACACCAAGCAGTCTCCCAGAACCTGCCTCCGCCTCGAGAATACAATTATATTAATAAAACGCAGCCATTGTTCGTCAGTATCAATTATAGCTCTTCTCGTCCTGCATGGACATTCTCAACGGGCACGCCCGCCAACTTCGACTCAACCTCCTCCTTTGCACGTCCGACGAAGACATCCTCGACGGGGACTACGACTTCCTCCTCCGGCTCGATAGGAAGTACCGAAACGACGGGTTGCTCAGCGGTTTCGGACCCTGTGGTTGTCTCTGGCTCTGGCTCTGCACTATCACCAGCACCGAAAACACCATCCTCGGCACGCCTGATAATGTTAGAGACGAGGACGTCGAATCCATCCACGAGATCGTTGACTTCGCGCTCAAGCTCGTTAAGCGCGTCGACGAGTTCGTTGGTTCCTGCGGGCTCGACTTGAGCTTGAATCCTTTGTGCTTGGGAGGTGAAGTTTTCCGATGCTGGGGGAAAGCAGGAATATGTCAGTGTGGGACGCCGATACCACGTTGAGGAAACTTACTCCGCATAAGATCGTGGTATTTCTGCCAGTCATAGTAAGTGACGTCGTCAAGCCATGCGTAGTCAAGCCCCAAATCCGCCTGTGCGCGCTCCGCGAGTAGCTTGACAGTCTCTGCGACAGCCTCGATCTACCGAAACCCAATAATAAATAAGTCACCGGGTTCACAAGAAAACGGAAGAGAAAAAAGAAACGCACGTCCTTCAATTCCTGAGCCTGTACGCCGACATACCACTCATGCACCTCCCTCTGCAGATCCCTAACCTTCTCCGTGAACCTCACCTCCACCTTCTCCAACACCTTTTTCCACATCTCCTTATCGCGCCCCATCTGCTCCTTCCGCGCCTGCTTCCCACCAGGGATCTTCCTCGCCTTATCCTCCACGCTCTGCACGTACGCCTCGAGCCCCTTCAGGAGCTTCCCAGCCTCGCTCTCGACCTCCGCAACGACGCCCTTCTTGTCGGGGCCCCACTCCGCCAGGTGCGCGGCCGCGGTGAGACGCGAAACCGACAACGCCGCGTGGACGGACTGGAGCTCCGTGCGCACCCGCGCGTCCAGGTCCGCCTGCCAGCGCTCGTGGCGCCCAGTGATCTCCGCGCGCTTCTTGGCCGTCTGTGCAGCCCTTTCCTCCGGCGAGAGCTGCGCGTCGCCGTACGTCGGGCGGGGCGCCTGTGTCTCTGTCTGTGTTTCCGCTGATGAAGGCTCGGGAATGGCGGCAGGGGCGGGCTCGTCTGCGGACACGCCGAGGTCTTTGAGGAAGTCGTCTACCGCTTCGGGCGTTTGGGGTTCGGGGTCTTGCTCCTCTGCGGAGAGACCGAGGCCTTCGAGGAAGTCGTTGACGTCTTCTGTTGGTGCAGGTGTGGAAGCGGACTCTTCAGGCTCTGGGACGGGCTCCGGCTCTGTTTCGATAACGGGTTCGGCGGCGACGTGCAGAGAGGCGGCTACGACGGATGCAGCGGCTGCTGCTTCGTGTTCGGATACAGGTACGGAGGTGACAGATACCGCAGCAGAAGGGGCAGGTATCTCAGCTTCTTCCTCTTCGGCCACTGGCGTTGGGCTAGGAGGAACTTCCGCTTCGGATGACGATGAGGAAGGTTCGAGCGATGAAGAGGATGATGGGGTAGGAGTGGCAGTCTCGGCAGTCTCTTCCTGTGACGACGCAGGAACTTCGGGCTCAGCTTCTTGTTCTGGCTCGGGCTCAGGAGCAGACTCCGAGGCGAAGTCGACATGCTCTGGCTCTGGCGTTTGTATCACTGGTACAACGGTAGTGGTCGACGGGACAGGAGTGGGCTCCTCATCTAGAGCCTGTGTTGGCTCGGGTTCTGCAACGATAGAAGAGGCAGATGGAGCAGGTGTGGGTTCCACGAAGGTTTGCGTCGCACTGGGCTTCGACACTTCGGAGGAGGATGCAGAAGGCGTAGTGGAAAGGTCGCGAACCTTTTCCCATATTTGGATGATATGGGGGTCGACAAACTGCCTGCGGGCATCTCCAGCCTGGCCAGCGAGGAAAACAGCATGGACTTTGGCCTGTTCTGATACGCGGACAGCGTACGGTAGAACACGACGATATGCCTCAATAGCGTAAGGTTGTGCTATCTCGTAAGCGTTGATTGTGTGCCGTTGTGCCTCTGATAGGTAGTGCTCTGCGTAAGGTCGGAAGCGAACATAAGTTGTGGTGACGTGAGAAAGTGCTTTCTGGGCATTCGGCGCAATAAATTTGGTATAGTATATCCTATATGGCCGTGAGTGGTGCTCGACGTGCGGATGAATGTTGTTGTAGTAGGTTGGCTTCACGAGGCCGTTCCAGTAATGTTCAACGACGACCCGGTAGATGTGAGGAGCGACGTGAGTTTGGTATTGCGTTACGGTGAAATCAATCGCACTCGAAGCGCGCGGCGCGACATGTGTGCGTGTGAACTGGGCTGCCGAGGAAGCATAGGGTTTGAGGGGGGTAATATATGGGTCAGCATGGTGAACGAGTGCTTCAATTGGTGGCACAATGTATGGATCGAGGATATGTGCTCTGTATAGGTCCAGGGAGTGGCATACTGGTGATGTTCGCGGAAAATCTGTCGGACAAATTGCCACGGTGTAAACCGCAAATGCAGATAAAAGTAGAAGAAATAGTCGGGAATGACATGAGCCTGTGCTCTGCAAAGAGGTCAGTTTTTTGGGCAAACATACGAGTATCATTACCCACTTTTTTCGTCTTTTTTACAGGCGATTTCGAGTTTTTCGTCGTTGGAGGTGAAGCCTTTCCATTGCTGGTAGGTGTTGGCTGTGAAGTCTTCGACTTGTTGGGCTTTGAAGGTAGATTGGATGAGTTTGAGCGAGAGGCAGACGGTGCTGGTGCTCCAGGAGTTCTGCGAGCTACAACCATCGCGTTGTCATGAACAGTGTCTAGAGAAAAGTTGAGAAGCTTTTTGGTTGCTTAACCGACGTGTTAGAGTGTTTGGCTCTATTTATCACTCGTTGTCAACCAGTTGTCACTCGTCTCAACCATCTTCAAACACCCGGTGCTTACCTCTCCCTCATCCTGACATATCAGCCTTCTGCATATCATTGGAAAAACTGCCGCTTTACGACATATATGATACGCCGCTGACTTGAGAAATTTCTAATGGCGTCTTACACGGTCACGTGAACGACGGTACTTTTGTTACGGCGACGCCTCTCGAAAACATTAGTAGACTGCAGGATATGGGGCGGTTTGAATAGTGGTAATCATATGAACGCGCCAAATTTTCTCTGATTTTGAGCCATTGCAGGTTTGAATCATTTTGCGTAAAGACTTGGACGAAAGACTCATTTTCAAGTTGATGCAGTTGAGAGCTGGACAGATTAAAGATAATTTCCTTCCAGTAGCCTGCAAGAATACACGTCGTAGAAATTGCGCATCTCTCGCAGGTTATCAGAAAATAGTATGCATTTATCGGAGGCTACGCATATTCGAGAATATCTTCGAGTGCAAGTAAGGTAGAATCTACTATCTGGTAGAGTCCAGGATTTCGCTATTCATACAGTGTTGAGCCCTAAATCCATTATTCTTGATTGGTGGTACTGGGGCCCGGCATTGTTGTTGCCATCTCCGAATTCTCTATCGCCGTCGCCTTGTCCTCGCTAATCTCCAACGTCGGTGGTTCAGCCTGAGAGCGAGATACTTTCTTTAATGTCTACGAAACAATACGTTAATCAGAATGTTATACAAACCACAAGGAAATATACCATGCCTCCAATCCGGCCTGCTTCATCACAGCCAAGTGCAAACTCGTCTTAGCCGCAGCCCTTTCACGCTGTCGACGGCAGAATCCTTCAAGCCAGGCCTTGTAGTGGCGGCATTTCTTTTGGTGGAGCGTAAACCCTCCAGCACTCTTTGCCACAAAAGAGCATCCGCGTGCAAAGCATTTCAGAGATGACATGGCGAGGAAAAAGGGAAGGATGTCTACAGTCCAAAATCGAGAAA
This sequence comes from Tricholoma furcatifolium, assembly GCA_018854895.1. Classification (NCBI taxonomy): domain Eukaryota; kingdom Fungi; phylum Basidiomycota; class Agaricomycetes; order Agaricales; family Tricholomataceae; genus Tricholoma; species Tricholoma furcatifolium. The sequence goes on from JABAJV010008673.1 coordinate 23,021, forward strand.
TATATAACCAAAAAGAGATTAAGTTATAGATGATTTATTGCCGCATGACGGATGGCTTATGCCCCCCTGGATGGTGACGCGGCGAACTCTAACATGCATGTTAGCAAATTGTTAATTGCTGGGGAAAATTGCTACGGAGCGCGCTGGTCAATGGTCGATGGGCAGTGGAGTACAGAGTCAGGTAGTACGCGTGAGAATGAATACCGCGCCCGCGTCTTACCAACATCTGACCAAAAGGCGCCTATTTAAGCATGATGGATAGCAAGCATCCTAAGCTATTTTAATTGTATATAATATCACTGAGCAGAAGCAGACAATTGTACATTGGATAAACTACCTATAAATGCACCGGCGATAAATTTAGAAGCAACCATCACGTTATCATACACTATATAGACGATCCACCATCTATACAGTCACATAGGTTAGAAAGTTCTCCTTAAGCACAGCAAGGGGTCCACATACCAACGCCGTAATTAGGCACACGCGACACGCGTCATAACGTTACGGCCTAGCCTTCTTAGCCGCCCGTTCCTCCCTATCCCTATTTGCGTCCGGCTCTCTTTTCAGTTGCGGTACGGCAGAAGCACTGACACTCCTATGCCCAGGCGTTCGCGCTCGCGACGGCGATGGCGTGTTTGCCCCCGAATCGACCACCAACGGCGTCAAGCTCGGCGGCGTGACCGTCTGGCTCCGCTGCGCCATCTCCTTCTTAAGCTGATCCAACCACCTCCCGCCCTCTGCGCCCTCAAACAACCACACATGACTGCCCAAAAAAAAGCACAGCACGCACAAACAAACGAACAAACGCGCAATCGGAATCGCTGGTCAGAAATGTATTTGGAGCGCGGAACATGATGATATGTATCTACCTGTCGCCCACTCGGGTAGGTGGTGCACACACAGTGACATTCGATGACGACACGTTCAAACGTGGTCTCCCCTTCTTCTGTATTTGTGCTGTGCGCCCCCGGGCGGAACTAGGATCGGTCGGGGCAGAAGGAGAAACCGTGGGATCGTGCACTGCCGGGGCTGGAGGAGGCATCGGAAGCTCCCAACGTAAAGAATCACACAGGTACTGAACGATGTCATCGGCGTTACCGAGCAGGACGATCTTGCGGGTGGTGTGAATTAGCGATAGTTATCTTAGGCGCGATGTGCGAGGAGGAAGATAACCAAACGTACGTCAGGATTTATGTGCCGTATGGGTGTTTTGTTGATTAAAATCTGTGGTAAGGTTCGGGGAGAAGAATTGTCAGTACGTGTTATTCACGTTGAAGTGCGAGGGGGCATTATTGGCGTAGCCGTAGCCCCTCCATTGGGAGGATGGAGAATTACCTGAGGTACTGAGTGTGGGAGATGGGCTGTCGATCGGAAATAAAGGATTGTGCGGAGTCAGTATCAGTCGATCAGTGAGATTATTAAGGCGCACAGAGAATTTCGGCCACAGGCGATACTTTGAGAGAAGTACCTATGACTAGTAGGAGGTCGACGAGCTCGCGGTCTGCTTCGAGGGACTTATCAAATTCGTCCGTCAGTTTTTCACCGAAGAACGTTATGTCTGGCTGCGCGTTCATAGATAGAATCAGTTTCCCATAATCTTTGCTTAATGACTGTAAGCAATGTGATTTACTTTCATGATCCCAGGGGGATAAGCTGGGCCGTCACTTTCGTCCTCATCATTACTGTCCCATTCCCCCTTTGCCTTCTTCTTGCTCCTCTTTTTCTTCTTCTTTGGGGTCGTGAGAGGATTACAAACAGTGCAGAGCGCGACTTTCTGATTCATGATGTCGGCTTCTATTTCAGATCCAGGAACGCGCCTTCGACAAAGGAGGCAGCTGGCGGTAGCGAACGAGCCGTGGCATTGGAGGACATGCTGAACTCCGGCTAACGTTTCGAGTGTGTCGATGTTTTGAGTATAGTTCTATCCGACGGTATACACATCAGGAACTCTTCAGACACTGGACGGAAGAAGTTCTTACACGAAGCAACTGTTAGAATGTCAGTAATTAATCGTCTTGGAGAGCATGTGCGAGATCGAGATAATAATCACAAACCTGATTCTTGTCTTCAATCAGCTTGATGAACCGATGGCACGGTGAGGGTATAAAGTTGGATGGGTATATCTGGCTGTGACATGCGCGTAAATGGACGTAGAACGACGCTTAGACACCTGTGATATAACGAACCGAGCGAAGGAGCTGAAAATACCCGAAACGTCATGGTTTTTTTAACCATCATGCAGTCATTCAAAATCAAATCTTACTAGAAGACTGGAGCAGGGAATGAGCTACATATTGGAGCAGATGTCCTTTACTTACCAGCGGGGTTTTCACGGAAGTAGTTGATGTCGAACCTGTCGGAAGAGAAACAGTTGAAGCGTGCAAGACGTTGGTAATTATAAACGTACATCTGTTGTGGATCTTCCAAATCATACTGTCCTCGATCTTTCAAAGAGGCATATAGGCCATCACGGGAACGGAAATCAGGGATGCCGCAGGAGACACCTTCACAAAGGAAACTGAGCATTTACAAACTGTGAAAGCGAAAATCAACTCACTTATGCCAGCTCCAGTTAAAATCAGAATTCGTCGAGATGAAGAGATGAGTTTTACCGCATCAGAGATAGTGTTATACTGCGTCAGTTTGTCGCGAATTCTAAGTCTACATGCGCAGTGGGTTATCATTCGCTCAACGTCAAATATAAGATGAGAAAGGACTCACTCCCTAGATAGAGCGACTTTAAGAAAATAAAGTAGTGTAGTCGGCTTTTTAGATTGTAAAGGTTTGCACTGACAAAGTAGCGTTGATGAGAGAAATAACGGAAATTCCGGGATTGGCTAACCAGACTAATACCAAAAGCGTGCAATAATTTTGGTATAGGAAGATTCTGGTTCAACACGTATTCTTTAATCCATGAGGCCATCCCTGTCAAGCCAAGTCAACGGTAAATATTTGTTTATCTTGATTGACATGTGCGCTGACCGCGTTCCTTTAAGTGATGCATCATCTCCTTAACTTCCTGTGGGGTCCACACTTGTTCGTCTGCAAAAAGCAATGAATTTGAAATGCAGGTTCATTTAATAGCCTGATGTACCTTCTTCCTCTGGTGGAGCGAAAAGCCCTGAGTCCACGCCCTCAGTTGCATCCCGCCTGTCACCGCGCGCGTCCTCATTGAGACTATGATCTTCATCTTCATCTTCATCTTCGCTGATAGATTCGTTTTCGCCCACAGGATCTAGTTCCGTTTCTGTATCAAAATCCGCAGGGAGTGACTGCATGAGGTCCTCAACGGTTTCCACATCAATGTCGACATCTTCAGAAGCTTCCAAGAATGCTCGAACTTGCAAGACAAGGACATCATTATCAGAGGGGACCATAGTCTGATGTCTTTCCTGTTCGGGCCTTTCTCCACCGCGATCTGGCCCTCCCAAAGTAGGAACCTGGACGGACATACGCGTCGTGTCTGATTAGCGTAGGCTCTTCCAAAAGATACGGTCGCGACGGAAGTGTAGCTTTCAAGATGAGTATAATAGATAGCGCAGCCAAGTGACAAGATTCTTGAATGGCGTACAGCGAGATCTTGTAAAGGAAACTTGGCGCGGTGATGATGAAGTGCGTAAAGAACAATTGATTATGAGTTTCCCACGGAGTCTTATCATAACAACTCCGAAAGGCATTGCAGTATTCTCCTTCGAAACCCGTCATCGTATCAGTTTTGCTGCACTGAAATATATGGAATATCAAGCTCTTTTTTGGTGAAATTCTGTTCCGGATGTTCCCAGAATTCAAGTTCTCAAGTACTTAGAACAATGTTAGTTTAATAGTTACTTTGCAATTCGGTCAACAATTTGATACGTACTCTAGTTCACAACATGAAGCTAAATTCGAGATTTCCGTTTATATCCCTCGTTGAAGAATTATGGGAGAACGGAAGGATCTCTATGTACGGATCCTGCAACACGAATGAACAGACAATATCGGTGAAGCAGGCTAACTACTTTGATTAGAGACACATGCACGGTATCTTAAGTGCCACCTTGTATGCACAGATATCGACTTGGCGGAATAATGTATAAAAGATTTAAATTTTTGTTTCAAGCGGGCCTTGAGTTACTCTGTAGGTCCGGCTCAGGTTTCTGTAATGGTTCTTTAAAAAAACCCATTGAGTTATCAGAAAACTATATAAATAACAATGATACAAGTTTGTAATCCCCCTTATAAGCCCAGAGTAAGCCATCGCATTGCAGATTGACAAATTTACAACGCACACACATGCAGCGAAAGGGGAGACGAGAAGATCTTCCGATTCTTCGGATCAAATTTTGGGGACGGCAGCAACTTTGTCAGTTCACTTTCCTACCATCATGTTCCATTCTGCAGATGAAGTCTGCTCAGATAAATACGGCCTTCGGGCAACAGGATAAGGCAGGCTCACTACCCCATTCTCGTCTCTAGACACTTGTCTGGATTGACATCCTACCCTGTGCGCATATTTCAAATTGACATCCCTGATTACTTGTGCACTGACTAGTATCTAAAATGAATACAGCTTAGACCGCAGTTATAAATCGCTTCAATGTCTGTGTACGACCTCATTGCTGCTCAGCTACCTGCAGCCACAATGGACACGTCCACGCTTACTCGTCGCGAGTCTTGGTCGAAGCTCAGCCGGGCGCAAGAAGCCTCTGAGTCTGCACTGCTTCGTCCTTCTCCGTATCCCTCGACGCAACAGAATCGAGTCGGTCAAATCTATACTTTTAGCCCCAAGACCACGAGCATCAGTGTAAATAACCTGCCTCTCAGGCAGACAATGTTTTTCTAATAAATTCTTTCGTTTAGTTCCCTTGGCCTCGGGATTGCACTGGGCTCGAACGTATAGCTCTCTCTGCCAAAGGAGACCTCCAACGGGTGCTGAGGTATACATTCTACCCTACTTGAAGTATCGTACGTCCAACTAACATATTACTCTAGCGCCTTCTTCGCTCGTCCTATCACCATCGCCACTGTCTACTCTAATACCTTCTATCACCCCTCCGTCAACGAACCTTCTGCCCCACTAACACTACCTAACCCCACCGCTCTATCCTCCGTCTCGCGCGAACTCCCCATCACTCAGATGCGACAGGTTCACCTCCAATGCTCAAGCAAGATCGTCTGCACCGCTACGTCCACCGTGCGCATCACCTCGCCAACCGTGGCTCACCTTTTCCTGGTGGAGAAGTACGCCATTGGCCAGATGTTCTCACGCCTGGGCAAGGTCCCCGAATTCGAGCTCGTCTCGGTCGGTATCGGACCAGTGACGGACGATCTACATAGCCCACCATCATTATCAACACCACCATCGACACCCATATCAGAGAAGCCTCGTGCCGAACAGCTATGGCGGAAATACCGCTTATTTATGGAGGACTTTGAGTGCGATATTCTTGAAGTCTTCCCGACGCGCGAAATGTTTGTTGGTGGGTTGCATTGGCTTGAGGACACCCATGGATGGGCGGCCGACTCGTCGTATAACCATGACGCTTCTGCGAGAGACGTATACCTTCAAGTGGCTAAGCGCCGCCCGCAGACAGGTTTGATTTTAATCTTTGGATTAGGTTTCCTTATCATGCTTGCTTATGAACTTCTCACATTTTTCACTGGCCGTTCTTTGTCTTGTCCATCATGATTGATATATTGTTCACCTCCTCATTTATTTCAGGCCGCGCGTCATTTACTCGGCCCAGTTTTTTAAATTTTGCCATCTCTGATGTCCTTTGCTTTTAAATTGTATACGTATACATACATCGCATTCACTTACTAGTACTGTCTTTAGTAGCTCCCACCATCTTTGATTGATACTCATATGCAGTATCCATAGGCCCTTTTGATCATGTATCCATCCCAATAGATCTCACCTCAACCATACTAGTGTTGACGTGGGAAATCCAAAGCGCAACACCAGCAGCAGCGAGGACTGTTCTAACATTCACCAACACCGGTAACAGGACCAGCGCGAGTCGAGAGTAGCAGAGTGAAAGATTAAATTATAAAGTTACAGATACTATGCAATACAAGTGTGTAATCCCAAATCCTCAACCTCGTAGTGTACAGAAAATGCACAACGAGGCTTATGCACCGAAACCGTATAGTGTGCGTCCTGAACGCTTAAGTGCGTAGACAACGTCGAGAGCAGTGACTGTTTTCCGCTTGGCGTGCTCAGTGTACGTTACAGAGTCACGAATAACCTGTGAATGAGAATGAGTAAGAGATAGAGACTTATAGACGGAAGCCACGTACGTTTTCAAGGAAGATTTTGAGAACACCACGGGTCTCCTCGTAGATGAGACCAGAAATACGCTTCACACCTCCACGACGAGCGAGACGACGAATAGCGGGCTTTGTGATACCCTGGATGTTGTCACGAAGAATCTTGCGATGACGCTTGGCTCCACCCTTTCCAAGACCCTGTATTGGTTGTAAGGAACCATGCACAAAACCAAAGACCTTTTAGCTCTTACCTTGCCACCTTTTCCGCGTCCAGACATGTTTTAATAAGATTTGAGGGGTGGGTGAGTGTTTGAGTGAAGTGTTGTAGTGGTGGTGGGTGTCAAGTGACGAATAGGGAAGGGCAATCCACCGCGCCTCGGCTATATAGCGTCGG
>JABAJV010008674.1:0-29254 GCA_018854895.1 Tricholoma furcatifolium
ACTGTATGTGGAATCCATGTGGCCTACATGTGGAGTCCACGTGGACTCTAGGTGAAACCAGGGGGAGTGTAAAGTACTCCTCCGTCCTAACCCCATCCCCCTCCTTTTTAGCACCTCAAACAACACATCGAGCGCAAACGCAGCCGTCAATGGGTATATGGTCCTTATATTGTCGCTGTCCCGACTGTGGCTTGAACATTGGTCTCTTGTCGTGGTCCTGTCTTGTCTTCCTGCCTGATTCCTTGGACTGCCAGTTATACACTTTGTAGTGTCAACGACGTACGGACGACTTGGATATCGCATAAACATATATTTGTATATACATTTGATACAGTGTAATCAACCCAACTCTCAAATCCGCATTATACCAGAGTCAAATATTTGGAGCGTCATTGTATCGTGGTGTACTCTCGTAGAGGATCACGACGGAGTATGGACCCGAGACCATAACTCCCTAACCAAGTCGCTTTTTGATAACTTGTTCAATAACCTGCTCTGGGTAAGTGCTGAATTTCGGATATGAATCAAGGTCAAGGGCCTCCTCTTCGCAGGCAGTTTTATAACGCTCTACAACCTTGAAAACAACATCCTCCGATACTTTTCTCGGGGGTTCAGATGGGAGGATATCGCTCAAGACACCATGTAAGATTAAAATCAAATTGATGAGATAGGTTGCCAGAAGTTTTGCTGTCGAGGGGCTATTTCATGGGAAGAATTAGTAGGTAGTTATCTGGACGATCGAGATGTACATACTACCGTTGGTAATTGTCATAAAGGTACTTGATGGTTGATTCTCTGACTTTAAAGTCTCGCAGTAGAGGTAATAACACTTGGGCTCTGACTGTTTCGCCAAAATCCACGATTTTTTTTTCAAATCTGTAGAAGGGAAAACACAAGCTCTGTCTCAACAATAGATCTTCTTCACTTGAAAGGCAACATACGATGGATCATCGACCTGGTTCTCAATAAGAGGCTTGACGAGGCCAATCATTTTAGTAAAAAAGTTGACGCCCGACAGAATCTAGAATGTCAATCAACGACAATAGAAAAAATTGAAAAAAAAAACTTGGTAGCTAACCCCCTTTGGATCGTGGAAGTTCCAAACCTTCAAAACATCATCGTGAAGGCGATGTATGCAGTCAATTAAAATCTGTCCTTCGAATACGCTGCTTTGGCCAAGATCTAGCCAATATTCTTCAACCAGGCGGATGAGCGCATCGATCACAAGCATGAAAAGGAATAAAAATCACTCTTAAAACCTTCGCTAATGATGCCAGATAAGCACTCATTCAGGAATATTGGGAGAGTATGGACTATACCTGATAGAGACATCGACCTTCTGGCGAGCATTGACCTGCTGAGCTGCAACCCAAAGAACCTTCAGTTCATCCTCTATGTCTTGTAACCTTTCCCGGGTAACATTTGTCAAGTTCAATATATGCAAGTCTGATGGGGGTAGCGTTAAGAGAACGTGACTGCCGCAAGGAAACAAACTGACCCTTGTTGAACTCAGGCTCTACGGAAACTTTGACAGAAGGTATTGAAAGCTCTGCCAGTGACATCGTCTGCGAGTCCAGCTGCTTGACTGAACGACTAAAAGATTCCGATGCTTTTTGCTCTGCATTTAAGAGCTTCTCTTCTCTGGTCCGGGACGTTGCAGTTTCCTCTCTGAGGAATTGTTTTACAAGGTCATCGTACTTGGTGAAGACCGCAATGATAGGAATGTTCACTGCATAGATGATAAGCCATCGGTCATACAAAAGTGATGCTCGCACATTTCTTGGCCAGCTTCAGCAACTCATCATCGCCTGTTTGTAGTAGTCTTGACCCAGTAAGAGGTGTTTCGATGCAGAGCCTACAATAGTGACAAAGAGGATTAAGCGTCAACCCGAATGCTAAGAGAACACAGCCTCACCAAATAGCATGAATCCTTTCAGGGAGGGCACCTTGCTGACGCAGTTGCAGAAAATTTTCAACCTTCGTGAAGTTGTCGTTGGAGCCATGCTCAAAACCTCGACTGTCATGCAAGACAAAGCGACGGTTAACTTGACGGGACATGTATTCGCGGTAGATGTCAGCCTCTCCGGCGCGATGATCAGAGATATCAATCTATAGACTTGGTTGAATTGCCGTTGGAGCGCACTAAATAAGACAAACCTTGTCTGGATCGACGTTGAAAATATTTTTGACGAGAGAAGACTTTCCGATCCCAGACTAGACCTCGTCATACATATGGTTGCACAGATAATTTCCAAATCAGAATTTTCACCTTTCCGACTACGAGGATGCGAAATCTGATAAAACCGTTAGTATTCGTCCATATTTGTTCATGACGTCCCTCACCTTGGGCATCCCGCTAGCGTCTCATCCACTTGAGAGGGTAAACCTTCCGCAACGGGAGGCAGTTGTTCAAGTTTGCCAACGGTGCTGGAACGATCAGGTTCAGGTTGTTGATAGGGCGCTTCTGCTACGGAGGACGTTCTGTGTGGCACACCATGAGGCAATTGTTGTTGGCCAACATGCGAAGGAGGTGGGGTGCCCGCAAGACCTGATAGTTGATGGGCTTCTGGTACGCCGGAGCTGCCTTCACTTGGATACACAGACTGCTTGCGAGACCGCCTCGTACGGGATCGCAGACACATGAGAATCAGAGAAAGTCGTGGTAGGTTGGCCTTTCATCATGACAGGCTGTTCCCATCTTACAGCACAAGTCAAAGAACATCACCGATGTCAAACTTTAAATATATGGGCGATGATCTTAGGACTTTTCCGAAAACTGATGTCGAAGGCCTCATTTTGTCTTGCAGTTTCCCGCGTTGTCTTTTATTCTTTCCTAGCCTCAAGCTCAAGGCTCGTCCATCACTAAAACCTCACCTCTCTCTCAGTATATGTTAGCTGCTGATGACGACGTACCGGTGACTATTTTAGTATTATTTGTATTTCGATCCTTGATACTGAGGCGGGTGCCTAGACAGAGCCCACTGGGGGCCAACAGCACTGGACGACGATGCAAGAGCTTATGATGCAGAAAGACAAAGAACAATGCCAAAGTTGGAAGGACGAAGTTCAGAATATTTTAATTTTCGTGAGTCACCTTTCTGGTCAGCTGCTCGCAAACCGACACCGCATTTTTGAAATAGTCAGCTTTATTCTCTGCTGTCGTGACCGCCTTCGTTATTGAATCACAAAAGGACCTCCAACCAAATACAGCTCAGGAAAGCGTTCTGCTCTTGAGGCAGATTGCTGCACAATCTGCGGGTAAAATTTGGGTCGCTGACGTTGACTCACCGCGAATCGACGCCCTCAGCATCTGGGTGAATGTCTTTTGGTTCCTCAGCTTGGTGCTCAGCCTCACAACTGCACTCATGGGAATTGTCTCCCTCCAATGGATACAATCTCACATGCGCAACCTGAGCGAGGGTCCTGAATCTCTGGGCATGAGTCATATGCACTCCCTTGGTCTCCATCAATCATATATCCCTGTCGTGTTTATTTCCCTTCCAGTCATTCTCATTTTCAGCCTCACCTTCTTTCTTATTGGCATGGTCGTTTTCCTTTTCAAGCTCAGTTGGCCTGCCGCAATTCCCGTTACCGTCGCCATTGTATGGACGTTTGCATTTCTCATTATCACAACGGCTCTTCCTGCGCTGCAATTGCCTCCTACTAGTAGTAAACAGGGAAAGATCAATTCAAAATGTTTTCCATCCCCGTATCGATCCCCTCAGTCTCTTCTTTTCCTTCATCCCAGGGATTGGCGATCAAAAAGCCAGGACTGGCTTAAACAGCGCACGCAGGATTCTTCAGACAAGATGAAAGCGCTGAACCATTTGGACCCTGATGGTGTCAAGCCAGAGACATTCCAATACGATACCATTGAAGCCCTCCGTTTAATAATGGCAAATAGGTCTGCAGAAAGTGAGAAAGAAAGGAAGGCACTAGCGAACTGCCTCGCTGAAGTTCTTCCCACCCACTTGGACTTCTTTCCTCAAGAAGATCTTGCGGACCTTGTTCCTTTCCTTCGCCCTTCTAAATACGTACCTTCTGCTGTATTCTTGCAGAACTCGAAGTCAGCGACCCGTAAAGACCTTACCGAGGTGGCTTTGTTGCAAATCGTCACTTGCAAGGGTAAACCTTGCCAGACACGCTCTCTCGTTTCAGCTTGCGTTAACACTACACGTTGGCTGTTCGAAGAGCCTCGCACCTTGGCTTCAATTCCTGAGAAACAACCGCTTGACCTCATCCGAGTCTCTAAGCCTAGTATGTCGCACCCCCTTTTCAGCATTGTAACTACTCATTGGATGCACTTAGAAGAAATTTCTTCTTTTTCTTCTGTTCCTGGCGCCCTCGAAGTCTTAATTGGTTCACTCACACGTTTCTTTGATTTTGCAAGACACTTTAAGCCTGACACTCAAAGCCTCAACATGACAACACATACATCGGCATACACCTATAGCTTTCTGACTCTATCTGCCAATATCCTTTGCAAATGTCCGCTTTCCGTCGAGTTACAACATAGGCACGAATATATGCTGTACATGCTCAGTCTTCACCTCGACGAAGAGGAGTCATCTGAATACCTCTTCCACACGGCATCAATCTATGCCAGCAGGATATCCATCACTACGTCGGAGTCAATGCGCTCATCGCAGAATTGGGCCAACTTTCTTCGTTCAGTGCATCGCCGCCATAGCAGAGGCCTACCAATGTCACAGATGTGGAGAGCACTGAAGGCTGATGAGGTTGTATGGGGTGACATTGAACGTGCATTCGCCGCATTCCAGTGGACTGATCATGGGACCAACACTTTGGAGTCAATATTCCAGTGGTAAAGGTAAGGTGATCGTGTTCAAGAAGCCCTCACGTTGAGGTCAGACTAGTTACTGACACAATACTTGTCGAATTACCTGTACTAGCTACGAAATTGAAATACCAATGCATACAGTTTAGATCAAACAAAATACTTACGATGCGTGAATAGGATTTGACCTTTGTACATCCTCACCCGAGGCGTCTACGACATATAGCACCTGTTGCAGCCTGGCACCAGTCCCCTTGACTCCATCTCCGACGCATCTGACATTGCAGGAATTACACTTCGTAATCGTTTCGCTCGATGGTCGAGGCTGAGCTGGTGAGCTTCGCGCTTCAGAACACTTCTACCCCCGAATATACTCCCACTAGCGCTTCCAGCCCAATCCATCCGCCTCCTCCTCGAAGTGCTATCATCCCTGCCGTAGTCCCACTCAATTCCACAACTATTTCCAATCTCGAAATATCGTACCCCTCCTCAAGTCCAGTCATTCCACTGCCGTTCCCCGTCATCGCGGTCTGCACTACAGGGACATCAACACTGACCCACGGCCTATCTTCGCCCTCCACCTCGCCCATGCAGCGCGCAAAGGCCTCGAATCGTTTGCGCTTCGATGATATGATGCATGGGATGCCTATATCGAGTGTTGATCCCCTGGCCATAATCGGTCGTGTTGGGCAGCGGTTGGTTCTCTTTGAGCGCTTTGTCTTCAGATATGGTCGGCGGCACTGATTGCGAGGCTGCTGGGCGCCGGTGAGGGTCCGAGTTATTTATGTTGCTCATGCGGGTAGTGATCGTGTCTGGTGAGCCCCATCTCCTACGTGTCGAGGTACTTCTCGGTGACGCCGTGCTACCGTTCTTCTTCTGGTCAAGAGAAATATCGCCTTGTGCCTTTGGTTTGATGGTGATAGTGCTGTCAGCATTGGGCACGGAAGGTTGCAGAGGATGGGTTCCGCTATCTCCAGTGACTGCAGAGAAGGCGACGGTGTAGGATTCGTGGGAGGGAGGGTTTACCGAGCTTTCCGAAGTTTGTTTCTTTTCTCTCTCTCTCTTGCCATCGCCATCTCCTTAGACTTCTTTCCAACTGGTCTCCCCGCATTCGTCATCGCCTTGCTTACAGCTATGCTCGCCGCCGTCGATACCCGTTGACGCAGTCGACCTCATTGAGGCTGTACTCGACGACGTTTTGACCGCTTCATCACTGTCGGACTCAACATCCACCGGTCTCTTCGGCGTAGTTGCTGCGGTACTGACAATGCTCCTGACAGTGCTGACATTACTCTTCATTGACCACGTCAACGTCGTCCTCGTTCCCGTCCTGATGGGAGCTTGGGCTGCACCACGAGGTGTAGCAGACGGTTCTCGAAGAAAACGAAGCACCTGATGTTTTTCTCCAACATGGAACGGTGGAAGGTGATGTGCTGTAGATGCGACGCTCGTGGTTCAAACTGACACTTGGGACGACGGACGCGTTGAATTCGAAAGCAGGATATATCCAGGGATTCAGAACGAATTAGACTGATACGGGAGACGGGTGTTCTGGGTGTCCGCGGAGGGACAAGGCTATTATTGGCATCAATAACGGTGCTTTTGCGAATATTAGACGCGACCGAGCGGGCAGAAGAAGCGGAGGAACGAATTGAAGCAGCAGAGGATGACACGCGGGTGGATCCCAGAGCTCGAGGCCGAGTTTGGTAGTAGCTGACTAGGAGATTCGGGTGTTCAGTCATGGTCTCCAGTACGACCTTGACATATCCGGAGTGACAGCAACCCAGACTCCTTCATCTCATCTTATCTTATCTCTGTCACTATCTCATCTCTTTCCATCCGCCCATGTTCTACTGCTCAGCACAAGGCCCACATCTATCTCGTGTCTCGATTAAATGATCACGCAGGACTCGGATACCACGCGCCGAACCATCCTCGTCTGCAGTCTCGGCATCATCGGCCTCACCACCTTTTGAGATGCCTGCCTGACGTGCGTGTTTGGGCTCGACCTTTATACAATGTGTAACATACGTGCTGTTGAAGATTAGGTTGTGTACGCCTAATAAACGCCCTCCGTGGGCCATACACACTGTCATTTTCACCTCATTGACGATAGACGTCCCCGCGTACCTCCGCAAGCTCCCCGCCCGATTCGAAACGTGGGCGGCGTCGCACACCGTGCGACGACTAGATATACAGCAAGATTCCAGTGGTAAATGTAAGGTGATCGTGTTTAATGAAATCAGACGAGTTACTGACATGATAGTTGTCGAATTACTTGTAGCTACGAAATTGAAATACCAATCCATACAATTTAGATGAAACGACTTACAAAAGTGCGAAGCGCCAAGCTGAGCCTATCTGAACGCTTCACATGACAATTTTGTACGATGTTAAAGCGATAAGTCTATGGCGAACCTGTATCTAGGAAGAATCGAACATGTCACAAGGTATCCACATCTCACAACTCTCGAAAATTCAACACCAGTTGCTTCCCCTTTTCCTCTTGACCCTCGAGTACCGGTGCCATGACTCCGCTTGTCGCGCGAATCACTCGTAAGCCATCCTTGGGGTAGTTCCACTCAAACGCTTGCACTATTTTGATGAGGAAAGCCTGTATTTCAAACACGCTAAGATTTTCTTGCTTCAGCATACAGTCACAGATTTGTAGCTCGAGGCAAACCCACGCAAATTTCCATCTAGTTTGGCAGTTGTTAAAAACCACACATGATTTGAAACGAAGTGACTCACCCGAGGCAGGATTGCGCACCGCTGACGAAATTACCGCTGAAGACAGTGTGATTAATGTGATATGTGATTACATGGCAGAGCAAGACGTACAGATTGGAGTAAACACCGAACGTGCTGGATGATCCATTTTTGTGAAGTTCATCGGGGTTGATCCATCGTTCAGGTACGAAATCATGGGCACTCTCGCCCCAAATATCTTTGAGCCTGACAGGAGTACAAATGAAAGGGCGGTGATTTGTGGACAACAAGATGTACGTACCGATTGTAACCTGATAAAGATACGTGGATAATTTGGCCTTTCCCCACTGGGAGTGATGATATGAATTTGCCATCGAGTGTTTTGATAGGCTTTGAGAGAGGTAGTACATCGTCTTCTGCAGGCTGCAAGAACGGTCCATAGACAACGGGGTGTAGGCGTAGCGCCTCCTGATAAGAAATTAACCAGAGCACTGTTTCAAGGGGTCAATGTCTTGCCTTGATAACGGCAACAGTGTATTTCATGTTCTCGAAGTGTCTTGCCCCCAGTTCATCTCCTTGTTCCGCACACTCACTAAGCGCTGATATTACCTCAGATCGTACTCGGGCTTGGGCTGTAGAGTTCTTCGCCAATTCGTACAGTAAGAAGGCGATTGAGTTACCAGTTGTCTCGTCTGTGTACAAAACTTTTAGGTCGGTCGTAGCGGCAGAATGGCATCTACACTCACGGGCGGCGACCATGATCGTCCTAGCAAATGGTCGAACCTTTAGCGGATCGGCATTTAAGATGCTCATATACCCACCTCATTTGGGCAGACAATTCTTCTTCAGAAAGTCTGCTCTTTGGATCCTCCGACAGGTTTGCCTGCACTGTTATTAATTAGCATCAATCATCATAAAAAAGACAATACTTACCAATGACATCCAAGACGTCCCTCCCAATGTCGGCTCCAGCAAGCACAGCAGCAGTCCGTTCATTGACGAGAGCCATAGCAACTCGGTCTCCCTCAATCGCGACATTCTTCAATCCTTGAAGACTTCGAGATGGAAGTTTCTCCAAGACATGGAATGCAGGGATAGGGATGTAGTTCAGTACGTGCTGAGCGAATATTTTCCCTTTTGATGGGAGGCCAAAGGTAGAGACTCTTTAAATGTATGAGGGTCGTCTTCAGTCTTTCGGTCCACAGGTAAACGTACAATAGACTTTTGTAGGCTTGTGCAAGAGGGTTGTTAACGTTGTCAAGTGCACCGAACTATGGAACGACGGAGTCAGAAGCGTTTGGAATGGTTTAACTCTTTGCCTACCCGATACTTGAATCCGACTTGAAGGTTGTCAATGAAGAGAGGGCTCACATCAGATGCGACGCACCATCTCCAATTGTATCAAGCGTTGCACGAGAGATACCGTCAGTCACTTCGATCATCGTCCCTTCTGCCGAGTCTGTCATAGCCTGGCGCCATCTGTCACATAACTATCCATTACAAGATGAGACAAATGCTGTGGAATGCGAGCGCCCACCACGTACTCGTTCTGCACTTTCTAGAAAGGCTGGAATCATTCCTCGGCTCTCTATATTGCCAAAGGCTGGAGTGAGGATTTTGCGATGACGCTTATGGTCGTCATCTACAAAGTTATGTGTTAAGCCTGAGCACCAAACCAACAGGGAATGTATGACCTTGTGCCCACGCAATTCCCTTTCCAAGGTAAAGACGGCCAAATTCGCGGCGTATCTCCGGTTTCCGCCATTTTGTACCCGCTGTTTGATAGATATATTGTAAGGCCTGAAAGCTATGTTAGTGCGATTTCTTTTGTCCTTTTGAGAGGTCTTATGACTATGACCTTTGGATCGGACACCAAAGTCGGTCTTCCTGTTATGTTCATGTTAAGCACCTTGAATTAGTTATAGTTGTGACGAAAATTGGCCTACTCCAAAGAGGGCTTTAAAGCGATACACAGCGCCGAATTCTTCTTGCCATTGAAACTCGAACACGCCGACACCGTAGTGGTAATACTCCCAGAAATTACCTGCCAGGGTTACTCATTCGCTATTTCTATTAGAATAGGCAAAGACTCACACCTAAGATACCGGTTGCAGAGACCGCAGGGCCTGCTATGTTTGAAATGGAAATCGAGGGCGACTTTGGCCGTGATTTGAGGTATACGAGCACAAGGATGGGGAGGGGAAGAATGTAGGGCCAGTAAGAATCCATGGAAGCACGAAAAGTTATGCAGTGCTTGTGTTGGTTGGGAAGACAGCAGCGAATGATGGCATATGCTTTATGGCATCCAGTATAATGTCGGCCCGGGATTGTTGCTCAGACAATCATTTGGATTCGAAGCATTCAAGAGCGCTGTGGGCGTTAGAACTTGGCAGAATCTTATCGCTATTGGGTTGAAACGCGTTGATCTATTGCCATTTTCCCCATAAGGTAATCCAATACGTCCTTCTGTTATCGCCGGTCTACCAAAAGACGTGCAATAAGTACTACGGGCCGAATTGGCCTCGACGCAACATTCTCGTTTTCATGCATCGTGTCAATACAAATCTGTTCCGAAAAATGAACTGTTCTAGACATATGTAGGGGGAAAAGGTATCTAGTAAGCGCGGCCATCCCCGGAGTATGCCGTCGTTTCTGTGTTGGCAGCATAATGAAACCGTGGCATGGTCGCTGATAAACCAGAACGGAGATTCATTTCGAAGGACTCATTTGCTATGCCAGAAGATCGCGGCATATGCCTTATGTTCAACATCAACCGGGATGACTGTACAGAATGTCAAAGGCGCGCGGTAATCATGCATCACACAACTGACCATGACGGCGTAACCTGCCATGATCCAGCTAACAAGAAATTCAGCCATAGGTGCAAAAGATTTCAACGCAACATCAACATACGCTGTACCTATTTGTTGAAGTGGGCGATCTGCAAGCACGACGATGAAGATCAGATTGAGAAGGTGTAAATCTGTTCAATTGGATTGAGCAATTATTGTGAAGTCCAAACATCAATCGCTACAAACTGAAGGCACTAGAAGGACGTCAGATGCGATGAGAATGGTATTATTTCATGGACGTACCAAAAGAAAAAGAATGAATTATCCCGAATGAACAGCGACAGAGTTGGCATAATTCTGCTAGCACGAAAAATAGTCTTGAACTTGCTCCTTGAATGCTCTTCAAAAAACGCCATAGAATCATAGAATTTGAACAGAGACATGGAAAACAAAACCACTGTGTTCTTGATTATAGATGGTATCGGGGAATCAAGGCATCAATGCGTACAGGTAAGTACGAGAGCCACAATCCTGAAGCATGGTTAGAGCATAATATACGAAATCGCCAAAGGCGTGAACGCACCATGCAATGAGAGAAAGCTTGATCCTAGGAGGCGAGGTCGCTAGGCATCCTGGTACAGGTGTTGCACTCGTCCGAGGAAGGACAGATATACTGGAGACCTGTATCGCAACGGTAGCAAAGGAGAGCTCAATGCGATCAAGAGTATTGAAGTGAGTGCATATAGACAGAAGGCAGCGTGAGGCGGCATACCGAAGTCTCCACTGAAATTGTTTTCAATGGATGCAATGGGTTAAAAAGCGGAGAGCTCACGTAGATATAATAACGAAGTTACAACCATGACTGAAATAGATAGTTTTAAATATGATCTAGGTCCAACGATTGCTTCTCACCTTTGCGATTGAAACCGTACAATGCATTGACTCGAGCTAAAAGCAAGAATTCCCCAACAGCGGTGGAGAGAACAGGACCGTTACTAAGTATAAGGGCTCAGAGAATCCTGTACGGGCAGAATAGTTTGACGGGACACTCACTAGCCGATGAACCAGAACCACCGTTGGCAACTAACAGGCGGAGTTTTGGCTATTGTTCTACCTGGATCAAACCACGTACAACTGATGCATGAATACCATAAGTAAAATCAGTCAGGCATCTCAACAATGCCAAACTCACTTGAAATGGTACATCCCAGCTAGTGTTGACTGTGATTGGGCCAACCGGTGAGGCGGCGACTGAATAGAATCCATAACCACATACCTCCCAGGTTAATACTGCAGGAAATCTAGTCAAGACCAACGAACGACAATTTCAAATATCAACGTACCCTAGTGTGAAAACAGAATAATAACGCAAGAAAAAGTAGAGGACTTTTGTGAGAGACCATCGACCTCTGGAATTTGCCAGCGATCAGTAAAGCGTATATATATATACTGGCATGTTTTCGCACTCTCTCGCCATCGAGATCTGGAGAGCGGCTGGTATGAGTTATCAAGCCTACGTCAAGGCAATGTTATTTGACACACCTCCATAGACATTGTGAGCAGAATGTCATAGACGAGCCACGTTAGAGCACCCGCTGAAATGGACAGTCATCAGGCTACTCGGAAAAAGCGTCACAGTTCAATTTTCACCTGCGGCGATATTCACAGCGTTTATGTCCCCGATCTGCATAATAATGGATGACAACGATGGAGAGGTGGTGGTTGATTCCATGGTAGGGGAGAGCTTTGCTAGTGGGGGGACAATCAAGCGCAGATAGGGGCTCTTTAACGACCTCCCTCTGGTCCTTTGCTGGGAAGTTGGGAAGAAAATAGCAATAAGATTGAACAAAGGATGCGATTTGCATGTGTGAGCGCTTAAGCCTCCAAGACACGGGCATGTCGGTACGTGTGTGAGTTGAACCAACCGATAACTACATGATCGAGTCAATCGCCCACAGAGCAAAATTCTGTGTGGAATCATGCGATGAAACTTGCATCAAGCTGACACAAAGGTGGAGCAGTCACCCACACTTCTGATCATTTCATTACTTTCAGAAAGAGGAAGGAAGAAGGATGGAAACATGACGTGTTCTGGCGAACTTCGGTTGATGGGGCTTTGCCGGATCTTATGAACTCCGATTCTGAGGCATTGTCAGTCACCAGCTGGCCACCAGGTATGCTTGGAGGTCCTTTTCCCTTGCCTTTCTTTGCTTTATATCCGCAGAACTTGTACGAAAAATTTGATGGATCAAGACATGGATTCCACTGCCACAAATCTATCTATTGATTGGAATAGTCAGGCTGTCCGAACAGTGATTTCCAATTTGTATTACTGAGCTGTTGGGGCGAAACATAGGTCAGTATCGTCTTGATACCGTCAAGGCAGTGCCATAGGCTATTGCAGAGTATGCAGTCAAAAATGTACATCTTTGGAGGCTCAGCATACTTACCCACTATAAAGGCTCTCTGAATGAAGTTTAAGAGCGACAATCGAGCTCCCCTCATGGCTACATACCTGAACCCAGTTATCTTTTTGCATATGCCACTCATGACATCTGACGGTATTAACTCGAAGGATGCGTTAAAAATTGCCTATCACTATGTCTCGTTTCTCTTACTTGGGGATCCTGTTCTCTTGATATCTGTAGTTGTTAACGCAGCTATCGTCTACCACGCCCTCAAATTCCTGCTCCGAAATGTAAGCGCTCTATTTATCGCAGATATTGGGATCAAGGGCTCAATCCTTCTTCAGCAACAGATCCATGCATATGGGTTTCCTCGCTGGCTCCCTGCTGGTCGTATCTATGGAGGCGCCCGGTTTTTCTTTAACTCTTCGACCATGTTAAGGGAAGGTTACCAGGCCGTAAGTCATTCTTCTCTTGATTCAATTAATAATATATATCCTGACCTTGATATCCAGAGCAAATCAAAGGTTTTCAAAATACCTCGTTGGCGATCATGGGTGTACATTCTTTCGGGGGATGATCTGAGTACGCTGACTCGAATTGTTGCTGAGCCCAGTCTTCATTATAGATGTTTTTATTTCAGTTGACGAATTTCATCGCTTCCCGGACAGCTCTCTATCCTTATTGCATTCGGCGAAAGACGTAAGTCAACATACCTTGTGCGTATAATGTGTACCTTTGATATCTATCAAGGATCTTCAAATCCCCTACACGATGGGTGCAAGTGTACATGACGACCCTTATCATCTCCCAATTTTACGCAGCAAGGTGTGTCTTCATTTCATTCTTCTGATTTAACTCGCCCTCACTGTGTCAACTCAGCTTACCCGTAATCTGAATTATCTCATCACTGAAATTATGGATGAGGCTGTTCCTGCTTTCGACGCTGTCATCGGGCAGCACTGTTCCTCTGGTAAACTCTCATGTACACCTATTTCACGGTACTAATTCTGCTTTTAGGAACATCATACAATGCTAAAGGTCTCGCCTCCATTACTCGTGTTGTTGCACAGACATTCAATCGAATTCTTGTCGGTCCTGAGCTTTGGTCGTCATTTACTCTGTGTCTCCTCCACTTTGCCTTTCTTATTCTGGTGATTAAAAGGTCGTAGTAACGAGTACAACGAAATCAGTATTCAATTTGCGAAGAATACCATGATTACAAGTACGATAATCAACCTCTTCCCACAGTTCCTCCATCCGTACGTCTATTACTACTCTCCATTGACCCCCAACATCTCACATTCTGGCATTCAAAGCGTCCTCGGAAGAATCACTTCAAAGCTTTCATCTTCTGTGAAGCAAGCTGTTTCACAGATCGGTCCAGTAGTGGAAGAACGCCGCAGCCTCATGCTTGCTGGTGGCCTGAGTGAAAAGGATACAAATGTAAGGTCTCAAACATAAAGAGGCCCTTGACGACAATTTGCAGAAGTTGATATCCTTACCAGACCGATTTTCTATGGTGGTTCCTTGCTGCCGCCCAGGGAGACCAAGCCACAACAGAATCTCTGGTTTCTAGAATCCTCGTCGTGAATGCAGCCACGATCCACACTTCTTCTATGGTCAGCATTTGCTACTTTCGTCACCAAAAAAGCCTTCTCAATCACCACGTCTACAGACACTTACGCAAGCGCTCATCAATCTGACCTTATATCCTGAATGGGCGGTGAGACTCCACAAAGAGGCGATGTCGGCCTTTGCTCTCCATGGCTGGTCCAGGGATTTGCTGAAGGAACTTCCTGAGATGGATGCATTCTTGAAGGAGTCAATGAGACTTAACGGCCTTGGCTCCAGTGGGTATATCTTAAGATCCTCAGTGCTTCTCTGTTCTGACTTCAGTTACAAGTGGGATTCCCTCGCAAAGCCATGAAAGCCTTATACCTTTCCGATGGAACTGTCATCCCTGCTGGAAGTCTGGTCGCACCAGCGTTGAACGCACATTTCGACCCGGCATATTATCCCGATCCTATGACTTTCGAGCCAACTAGAAAGTTCATGAAAGGCTCATGCACTGACAAGGTCGATGCTGGTGGTTTGGTCCACACCAGTAATCATTTCCTTCCCTTTGGCCACGGAAAACACACATGGTAGGTTTTTTGTATGTCTGCATCCTCGATCGATTGCTGACACTCGAGAGACTAGTGTACGTATATCCCGAGAAATTTTCGATCAAGTCACTGACGTTACTAATGTACCCTTAGCCTGGACGATTTATCGCGTCAAATCTCCTGAAAGCTTTCATGGCTCACATCTTGTTGAACTATAAGATTGGACTAGTGGATCAGAAACGTCCCAAGGACCTCTGGTTTGGAATGCATTGCATTCCTAATCGTTCTTTTAGGTAATAACATGACTTGTAGGATGAAGGCGAGTCTGACAATCTTTTCAGCTTCAGTTTCGAGCAGCATGTCAGTACAGACCTACACTCCTGATTTATCTTTATCATTGTAGAACATGAAGCCGAAGCCAGATCTGTTTTGTTTTTTATTCGTAGAATACAGGAATGATAGGATCTAGACTCTTTGTATATTACCTCGAAGTGCCCGTCTACTGGTCTACTAGTGGATTCCAAGGACCTTACGGATTGGCGAGAATGGTAAAATTTCGCAGCTCCCTAACCCTGCCCTCAGTGCCCAATCAATGTACAAGGGAAAACTCAACATGGACCATGCGAAGACCCAAGCATATCCGATCAGGATGGATATCTGTCTCGGTGGTTTACACCCGAGTCGCTTGACGACGTTTATCACGATATCCTCCAAAATAATCGCAAGCGGTTGTATGGCAAAGAATGGGAAGGATGCCCCAAGATACTTCCAGTCTACCATGGCATCCCCAAAGGAATGCATGACGCCAGAAACCATGAACCCAACAACCAGCTGCGTGTAAGACGATAGAATTGTCCCTCGCTTGAAGCCAGCGAGTCGTGAGACTGCCTTGCCAGTCGATGCCAGATACTGCCAAGAAGATTCGAGTCAGCAGATGGACACATTCCATTCTGCAAGCATTAAGTTGAACAACGTACTCGTCTCATCATTTGATGCCAAGTTCGGCTGTATAGATCGTATGTCAAACTTGAATGATAGTAGAAAAAATGCTCTAACTCACCCCCACAGATTCCGAACGGTATACGCGTCACTCCATTTTCCATACGGGCTTGGCCAATCAGCCGGCGTTGAGTGCCCAACTGCTACGCTGATAGCGCCGAGTATATAGTACTGCATACGTACGCCAGCAAGCGGAGTCGACATCCATGCGACAATGTTGAACCAGCGATAGAGTAGTCCTTGGGATGTTATCGATATGGATGACGCTGTGGATGCCACAGCTTGGGAGAATAAAGAATTGGTGTGGATGAATGTCTGTGCTGCATCCATCATTAAAAAACACGCAACTGCACCCATAAGTCGAGAGGCGATAAAAGCGCCGCGAGTCATTTTTGGGCGCGGAGGCGTGTATGGCGTCTGACGTCTAGCGTGTCAGATTTCGGAAATGCATCTGAATGAAGCCTACCTCATAGTTCCATCCCACTCCACGTGGTGAATGTATGATGCAGGCTGCCCAGTACATCCTGTTGAGCAGGGATCGTGCACGAGGATCCTTGACATCCAGCGTGTGGCGGTACTCGTTGATGGGGTCGACCAAAAGCAGAAGATGTAGGGCAGTAAGAAACTGCCCTCCAATGGTCGAGCCCATGGAATAATCTTGCAGTTTATCGCCTGTAGTGTATTGAAGGCCTTTGTAGCACAGCAGAGCAAATCCAGAGAAGAACAGCACACGGATCTCACGAGAGAGACCCTTGGCGAGAACGAAAGCTAATAGAATGTCAGGGATCACTAGGAAAGGCACAAAGGGAAACAATGGTCGAGTTGAGCTTGACGACATTGTCGACGTGGAAATGGTTGAAAGTTCTGAATTGTCAGGCGACTTGATGGTTAACTTTGCGTGAGAAGATCATGGTGTCAATTTGAAGAAATCCAAGCGCCGATACATTATTGGAAAAAGCGAATGGTAGATATTTGAAAGCGAAAATTAACGATAGTAAGCTTTTGTATTGAAAGCAAGAGACACGATTAAAACAAGTCAAAACAAAAAGTCTGAGGAACCGACAAAGTGTGAATAGGATTTGACTTTTATACATCCTCACTCGAGCTCAAGACATCTATGACATATAACACCTGTTGCGGTCTAACAAACAGTCCCCTTGACTCCATCCCCGACGCACCTGACATTGTGAAACTGACACTTCGGAATCGTTTCGCTCGATGGTCGAGGCTGAGCTGGTCAGCTTCGCGCTTCGGAACACTTCTAGCCCCCGAAGATACTCCCACTAGCACCTCTGACCCAATCAATACGCCACCTCCTCTACGATCTCCTTGCCGTAGTCCCACTCACTTCCACAATTATTTCCAATCTCTAAATATCGTACCCCTCCCCAAGTCCGACTCCCATCATTCCACTGCCGCTCCCCATCATCGCGGTGCACCGACGCCTCCCGGGACCTCAACACCAACCCACGGCCCATCTTCGCCCTCCACCTAGCCTGTGTAGCATACATAGGCCTTGAATCATTTCCGCTTCGATAATATGATGCATGGAATGCCAATATCGAGTGTTGCACCCCTGGCCATGATTGGTAGCGTTCGGCAGCGGTTGGATCTCTTTGACTTCAGATACCGTCGGCGGCACTGTTTGCGAGGCTGTGGGGTAGTGAGGGTCCTAGTTACTTATGGCTGGGTACAAATGTCCTCGTCAATACCCTTCCTCGCGACGAAAAAAATTATCTCTTTGACATCTACAGAACATACATCAATAGTTCAATGCTCCAAGCACCACCTGTTCATACACTGGGAAGGATAGGAAGCCGTGGAGAAGCCCGTGCATCATCCCATGCACTATACGGGCTTGGATCTCGTCGGAAAGGGTTGGGACGTCGAGATAAGTTGCAGCATTGAGGTCGTGCGAGCGGCGAGAGACAATGAAAGTGCCATTGTAGATCAAGCCAAGGGTAAAATGAAGGGAAGCCGGGGTGAAAGGGGGCGAAGGCAGGGTGAGCATTTAATATTTAAGCTTTAAGTGTTGGCTTTGTTTTGCCACCCCGCGTGTGGCAGTACTCGTTGATAGGCTCAACCAAAAGCAGAAGATGTAGGGCAGTAAGAAACTGCCCTCCAGTTGTCGATCCCATGGAATAATCTTGCATTTTGTCGCTTGTAGGGTATTGAAGGCCTTTGAAGCTCAACAGAGCAAAATCCAGAGAAGAACAGCACACGGATCTCACGAGGCCCTTGGCGAGAACGAAAAGCTAATAGAATGTCAGGGATCACTAGGAAAGACGCAATGGAAAACAACGGTCGATTTGAGCTTGCCAACATTGTCGACGTGGAAAATTGAAATGGTTGAATTGTCAGGCGATTTGATGGTTGCGTGAGAAGATCATGGCCCGCGTCAAAAGACCTCATCTTATCTCTTTGACTTTGACTATCTTGTCTCTCCGTCACCTTCCATGTCCTTATCCCACTGCTCACCACAAGGCCCACATCTATCTCGTGTCCCAATTAAAGACTTCAACCTCAGCCTCCACGGCAGCAGAGACTCGATCGAGGACGTTTGATGCTTTTTGGAAGGAGGAAGAGGAAGAGGGCGATGCGAGCGGCGTTATGAGAATCACTCAACGCGAGTTCTGCGATGGGGAAACGCATATTGCTTTCTTTGACATTCCTGACGTGCTTAGCACGCCCGCTGAAGTCCTCCACACATACTGTGTGTATGAGGACTACTAGTAATGCCGCTGTATAGTGTACACTAAATCTCT
Source organism: Tricholoma furcatifolium (assembly GCA_018854895.1). NCBI lineage: Eukaryota > Fungi > Basidiomycota > Agaricomycetes > Agaricales > Tricholomataceae > Tricholoma > Tricholoma furcatifolium. The sequence continues at coordinate 18,577 of JABAJV010008674.1, forward strand.
AGAAGGCTACTCACATAATGTTACGAATAAATTACTGAAACGAAATCGATAATTATGTACCATCTAGAACGCCTCGCGGTCGAACTCGGCCCACGGATACCTCTCCCTAATCTTCTCCACCACATACCACGCATACGTAGCAAACGAGACATGGCAAGCCTCACCCCCGGGCAGCTGGAGAGCAGAATGTATCACCCCAACCATCCGCCGCTGTCCATCGACTACGAGCGCGCCCGAGTCCCCTTTGGCAGCGAATACCCTGGATTGGAGATCGTAGTTGTAGATAGCGAGCGCGGTGGATTGTACGCCGCCAACGAGTAGAGGTACGCTGAGCCGGCGAGGCGCCCCACGGTGAGGTCGATGCTGGAGCCGGATTTGAGCACGACGAGGCACGGCTGCCCGTGCGCGTCGACCATGTCTGGCGAGGCGAGGAGCGGGGCAGGGAGGGGGAGGTGATCCGCAGTTGGAGCTCCGTGGGGAACTGGAAGGCTGGTGGGGACAGCGCGGTGTTGTGCTGGGGGTAGAACTTTTGTGTCAGGTCGTATGGGGAGTATTTCGTCCCTGTGGGCGTAATAACGCCCGCGTACCGAGATCGAGGACGTTCCCGGCAAAACTGGCCCCGAACCAATGCCTGTTGAGCGCAAAGGTGGCGAGGTCGAGCGTGTGCCCCCCACCCTCGACGTCAACGCCAATCTTGGGCGCCCAATCGACGTGCCCGACGCCCCGGCACCCAAAATCGCTCCAATGCTCGCACAGCGCGCGGATGTCCTCCTTCGCGTCGGCGAGCTTGGCGTGCTCTAGCGCTAGCGTCCTCCCCGTCGCGCAGCTCGAGCGCTACGACCTCCCGCGCGAGGAGCTCGGCCTACATCACGAGGGGGTCGACGGCGCGCTTGAGCTCGTCGAGTGCGCGCTGGAAGCGGCGGGGGGAGGCGGCGTGCACGAGGTGTGCGGGCGCGCTGGGGTGGAATTCGTAGTCGACGTGGGCGTGGTGTGCTTGCGCAGGACGTGCGCGGCCGTCACGCCGAGGACGCGCGGGCTGGGGTTCCCGTCCTTGTCTTTGGACTCGTGGAAGAAGAAGGCGAGGCTCCCCTCCGAGTCGGGCTGTGCGGTGGCGGCGATGGGTAGGTCTAGACTGGAGTGAGGACACGCGCGAGGATCAGGAGACACTCGCCTCCTAGGAGATTTGGGTGCTCTGGCATGGTCTCCAGTACTAGTAAGCCAGCAATAGACGTGCAAGATGACCAGGATACTCGCCGACTCCCAGCAGACCATGTTGAGACTGAGTGACGTACGTGACATCTCATCTCATCTTATCTCTCCACTATCTCATCTCTTCCCCACCTTTCCACCACCCATCCATGTTCTCATTCCACTTCTCACCACAAGGCCCGCGTATCATCCCCCTCCCACCAATCACATGACCACACAGGACTCGGACGACAAGAGGGCCATCCTCGTCTGTGGCCTCGGCATCATCGGCCTCACCTCCTCGAAGCGGGCTATGCAATCACGGCCATCGCGTCTCACCTCCCCGCTGACCCCCTCTCGCCGTACTACGCCTTCTCTGGGGCTGGTTCCCACCACAAGAGGAGGAGGGTGAGGCAAGTGGGGTCATGAGGGTCGTGCAGAGAGAGTTCTATGTTGGGGGCATGCATGTCAAGTTTTTCGAGACGATGCCTGACGTGGTGCTTTCTTTGCGTAAAGTTTATTCAAGGGCTGGCTAATACTGGCTTACTTACGCGAATCGAATACACTTTAGGGTATGCACGACCGCTGAATGCCCCCCGTGGGCCACCCACGCCGTGGCTTTCACCTCCCTGACGATGGACCCTCCCACGTACCTCCGCAAGCTCCTCGCAAGATTCAAAGCCCTTGGCGGCGTCATACAACACGCAAAGTTGGATTCACTCGCGTTTGCACTCGAGTTCCTGCCGAACCCGCCATTCGCGCTCGTAAATTGCACAGGATTGGGATCGCTCAAACTTACGGATGTACAAGACACGGATATGTATCCCGTCCGCGGGCAGGTCCTCGTGCTGCAAGCACCGTGGCTTAAAGAGGGACACACGAAGCAGGTGGGGAAGGAGGGGGATGGGGAGAGGACGTACGTCATTCCGAGGAGGGGTGGGGAAGTCGTCATTGGCGGCACGCGGGAGGTGGATGAGTGGTAAGTCGCTCCTTTGAGTCCTTTCCTTTCCTTTCCCTCCTGTCATCCTCGCCTGCCCACATGCCTGCCTGTCTCACCGTACCCCTTCTCTCCTTCCCTACACAGGACACCCCACCCCAGCCCTGAAACCTCCACCGACATAAAACGCTGCGCCCTGGCGCTATTCCCGGCCCTCGCGCCTGCTTCTGCTTTCTGAAACAGACGCGTACCCCAGCCGAAGGACCTTGACCCGATAGTCGTAAGGGAGATCGTGGGATTCAGGCTTGCGAGGAAGGGAGGGCTGCGGTTGGAGCGCGGGGAGGATTTGGGGCTGGGGCCAGGGGCGTTGAGGACGGGTGAGGTGGGGACGGGTGAGGTGGGCGAGGTAATGCCAGTGGTATCGGTGTTGCATAATGTGGGGCATGGCGGCGCGGGGTGGCAGAGTTGTTGGGGGTGTGCGGAGGAGGTTGGTGCGGGGTTGGAGGAGGAGGTGCGGGTGGAGTGAGGTTACGTGGGTCCAGGTACAGGAGTCGTGTACACGGTACGGTGTTGTGGGTATGGATAGGTAGGGCGTGCGAGGCGTCGACAGGGCGTCAATGAGCTGCTGAGGTTGGGCGTAGGTGTGCATGTGCATACGAGTGCGAGTGCGAGTACATGGGTGAGGTCGAGACGTCCAATGTACTGTATTACGTGACTTGACAGAAACGAAGCGAATGAATCCTCGAACGACTGACCTCGTTATTTCGCACATGGGCGGGTCCTTGCGTGCCAAAGAACCCACGAAAACATTCACCACACCTACGAAAACCCTAGGACCGAGGTCAAATCCCTCCCCCACACACACTTCACGCGTTTCACCAGTGCGTGTCACCGAAACGCGCCTCTGAATCAAATCTGATGGTGGCTGGGCTGGGGGAGAGTGTGTTAAGCATTGGTCGAGGCGGAATTCGTTTGGGCAGGAAAAGGAAGGTGAGGCAGAGGCGGTGGAGCTCGTGATGACCTGGCTCACTCGCAGTTGATACGCAACTTGTGTCCACTGTGTCTGCGTGTAGGGCACTCGGAAGGGTTGTGGAGAGATTGTCGCGATGAAGGGAGGTGTGGATGGAGGTGAGCGGTGGGAGACAGTCAGACGTTCTCAAGATGGAGGTGAGGAGGACGATAAAGATGGAGAAGAGGACGATGACTCGCGGTTAATATAACATACAAACCAATACTAATGTAACACTGTATCTTGATACTATGTCCAGTGTAACCATTCTGTTTACTACGCGATCACATGACGCTTGTTTTCCTATTTAAGCTTAGAACACTTGTATTATCACTCACTCTTCTTCTTAATCCTAGTTTCGTGACTGTTCTCTTAGTGTTCTAAGTCCTCCCCCTAGTATACGAACCCCCGGGTTCGTTACACTTTTTTTTGAACACGCTCGACGACTAGCCGAGCCGCCCTTTGATTAGCGACGCGTAGACGCGCTTAATCTCGCTTATCATCGATTATCGCCGCCCTCGTCATCGCCCCTTATCGCCTCGCTCTATCGCCTCACTGTGCTTCTTTCGAACACTCTTTCGAAAACGAAGTCTTTTTCACAGGCTGACGCACAGACCATCACCCTACTGGGGTCATCTTCTCGCCTTCTCGCCACAACTCGCCTCTCGCCTCGACTTGTCTCACGCTCGCCCTCCCTCGCTTGACTCACGCTCGCCCTCCCTCGCTTGACTCTTTGCTTACGGCGTCTGATAACTAGACACTACGCCTGTGACTCGCCTTTGCCCTCTCTCGAGACTCTCTCGCTTGGTTGCTCACTCTGGCGCCTCGTGGAACCAGGAAAACAGCCGCCGCCTCTGCCCCACCCGCAGATCCTGCCTCTGTAGACCACGCCTCTACCTCTGGAACGTCTACTACACCCCTCGCCCAAGCCGCTCCAAACCCCGCCCAGACCGTCGTCCCCACTCCTCCAAACGTAATCTCGCCCCCCGCAGGCGAAGCTTCGCCTCTATCGACCCCTGCTGTCACTCCTCCATCCACCCCTGAACCTCAGGCACCCCGTGAGCCTGCCGCCAATCCCGTCGCCACTCGCCCGCGTCGCACTCCCGCGCTCGATCTGTTATCTAGTGACGACGACAATTTTGTCGCTCCCCCTCCTCGCAAACAAACACCAAAGATGTCTTCCACTGCTCTTATAGATCGCATTTCCGCCGAAACTGCTGCTACTGTCTCTGTTCCCGCCCCCGCCTATCCCCCCGTCGTGTCGGCCGGAAAAATCACCGTCGACACTATCAAAGACTTTGAACGCCTCTGCATTAGGTTCTTTCGCAACAAGAGCATTCCTGACAAGGATCAAGTGGGCCGCATCCTCTCATCTTTCGAAGACGACAGGGTGAACGAGTGGGCTCAATCCCATGAGGAGGAGTTCACTGCCGAAGGATTCACTTTCACTGCCTTCCTCCAACGCCTGCGCCTCGAGTATATTTCCGACGACATCATTTATGAGTACGGCGACATTATTCATGCCACGCAGGGCACGCGTTCTTTCCCCACCTTTGAGGCAGATGTTCGCACGGCAAACAAGGCGTTGGTCCCGTATCCCAACATCTTCATGAACGAAGCTCGTCTCCGCGAACATCTGAAGCTCCATTTCAACAGCGCCCTTCGTACCGAATACAAACATCTCAACGGTCAAGATAAGGCCCTCGACAACCTTGCCAAGTACGACGATTGGTCTCGCACCGTTGCAAGGATCGATCTCTCCATTCGCGAGCGCCATATCGCTGAACGAGAGTCGTTCCGCAAACGTGCTAATGAGTACTATGGCCGCCGCCAGAACACTGCGTCTTCGTCCACCACGTCCTCGTCTACTACGAACACCACGACCTCCAACTCTTGGAACCGCAAACACGCCATCAAACTCACCGACGACGAAAAGGCACTTCTGGACGCCAACGACGGCTGTCGCATGTGCCGCAAACCATTCAAAGGCCCATCCCACGTGTGCGAGTACGCCGACAAACCTCTCCCATTCGGTGTCGCTCCTACCATCACTGCCGCTTATATCGAAGCCGAACGCAACAAACGCTCCAAGACACTCAAACCTGCCAAAGCTTCTTCGTCCTCTTCCAACACCACGTCTGGCGTCACAAACGTCGCCGCAGTCTTCGAACCAGCCTCCGACGACGACGACGACATGATTTCGTTGGGTAGTGACCCTGACGTTTTCTTCGAGGAAGATGTTAGTATGGTCCAGGATGCTAATGATGCTGATTTAGATCCCTATGAGTACGTTCTTCCTCCTCACCTCGTCTGGTCTGGCCTCGTGGTGCCGCCCTCCCGCCCCCCCGTTCCTGTCGACATGCTTATTGACCACGGCTCTCCTCCAGCTCTCGTCTCTGAAACTTTCGCTCGCTCGCTGGGTCTCCGTTTTCGTAAGCTTGCTAGACCGCTCTTAGTGGCGGGTGCTTTCGATCCTCGTTCTATATCAGCCTCTGCAATCGACAAGTCTGTTACGTCTCTTACACACTGTGTTTCTATACCTGTTTCGTCAACCTGTCATCAATGGACCTCTAAACCGCAAGTATTCGTCGTTTCACCTAGACTTCACTGTGACATGATTCTTGGACTCGATTTCCTCATTAAAGAACATATCGTCGTCGACGCGACTGAACGTACCGCCGTAGTTAAAGAAATAAACTTCGATTTATTACACCCTCGTACATTGCCAGCTTTTCGGTCCGTTCCTCCAGTTTCTCATCACCAGCGCCGTCGTAAGATCGCTCAAGACGTGAAGGAAGGACGTTTGCTCGCCAAGGCAGCGTTTATTCCCGTCCTCGCTGAGATGCACGCCCTTTTTAATAGACAACCAAAACGATTCAACTTCAGAAAACACACTTCATCTCATACACTCGACTCCGTCGTCCTCCTTGTGCGCGAGAAGATCGAAGACATGGCTGCCGCTGCTACACGACGCGCTGAAGATATCGCCTTACAACAACGCCTCGCTGACCTCGATCGTCGCCTAAAGGAAGAATTTGAAGATCGTTTTCCCGCCGACTTGCCTCATATTCGTGACGTCCCCGAGTCTTATTACCATCGCATCGAACTCACATCCAACGCTCGTATTTCTACCTCATGAGGATATACATGTCCTAAGAAATACCAAGCTGCGTGGAAGACCTTGATCGACCAGCACGCCGCTGCCGGCCGTATTCGACCGTCCAACTCGCCATACGCTTCGCCATCCTTTATCATTCCTAAGGCCGACCCCACTGCTCTGCCTCGATGGGTTATTGATTATCGTAAGGTCAACGCTGTTACCGTCCCTGACAACTACCCTCTACCTCGCGTGGACGACATTCTTGCTGACTGTGGAAAAGGGAAAATCTGGGGAAAGATCGACATGACAAATGCCTTTTTCCAAATGCGCGTTCACCCGGATGACATTGCAAAGACTGCTACGATTACGCCATATGGACTATGGGAATGGCCTGTTATGCCCATGGGTCTCCGCAACACGCCTGCCACTCATCAACGCCGGGTCACCCTAGCCCTCAAAGACCTCCTCGGTGTCATTTGTCACGTATACCTCGACGACATTATTATCTGGTCTCAGTCTGTTGAAGAACATGAGACTAACGTTCGCCTCGTCCTCACCGCCCTTCGCGCCGCCGGACTTTTCTGTTCTGTGAAGAAAAGTGCATTGTTCTGCACCGAGATTGATTTTCTGGGACACCATATCTCCGTCAGGGGCATTGAGCCTCATGCCTCTAAAGTCGAAAAGGTTTTGAACTGGCTGACTCCTCGTCGTGCGAAACATGTACGCCAATTCCTTGGCTTGGTTCGTTACATGTCGGCTTTCCTCCCCACCCTCGCTGAACACACCGCTGTCCTGACACCTCTCACTCGAAAAGAATGCAACATCAATTTTCCTGAGTGGACGCCTGAACATCAATACGCCTTCGACTCTATCAAAAAGCTCGTTACGAGCGCAGAATGCCTTACAGTTATCAACCACGAAAACCCAGGAGACAACAAGATTTATTTGACTTGTGATGCTAGCAGCCGTCGTACTGGTGCCGTCCTCGCCTTTGGGCCTTCATGGGAATTAGCCCGCCCCGTCGCCTTCGACTCTCGTCAATATTCCTCTGCGGAAGCCCGCTACCCTACCCACGAACAGGAACTCCTCGCCATCCTACGTGGTCTCAAGAAATGGCGTAACAATTTGCTCGGTGCCCATATAGAAATTTATACCGACCACAAGACACTTCAAAATTTCAATTCACAGAAGGACCTCTCCTTACGTCAAGCTCAATGGATGGAATATTTATCACAATTCAACTATACGATTCATTACATTCGTGGTGAAGATAACTCCGTCGCCGACGCTATGTCTCGTTTACCATCAACATATCAAGAACCCGAAATCGTCCTCGCTCCTGTGTTTTCTCTCACGGATGAACCTCGCGTGCTCGCCGATATCAAGTTGGGTTACAAGGTGGACCCGTATACTGCTCGCCTCCTCAGCTCCTTTGATTCTGCATCCCCCTTATCTGGTTGCCGTCTGTCTGACGGTCTTCTTTTTGTTGGTGACCGTCTTGTCATCCCGAAATTTAAAGATCTGCGCGAACGCCTTTTTCGACATTGCCACGATAAACTTGGTCACTTTGGTGGCGAGAAATCATATTCGGCATTACGCGACTCCTTTTACTGGCCAAATATGCGTCGTGACCTCCTACACGCGTACATTCCATCCTGTGAGGCTTGTCAGCGAAATAAGAGCCGTACTGGAAAATCTCGTGGACCGTTGCATCCTTTACCTTGCCCTGATAAACGCTTATCTTCCATCGCCATCGATTTCGTTGGTCCTCTCCCCATCGACAATGGTTTTAACCAATTTTGCACAATGACTTGTAGAGCAGGCTCCGAAATTCGCATTTCGCCTTGCCATACAACTCAAACCGCAGACGATTTCGCCTCTATATTTTTCCGTGACTGGTTCTGTGAAAACGGAATGCCTGACGAGATTTACACCGACCGCGATAAGCTGTTCATGTCTGCCTTTTGGAAATCTTTCTGCCGTCTCGCCGGCATCAAACACAAATGTTCTACGGCATTCCATCCTCAAACCGATGGAGCGTCCGAACGGACAAATAGAACAATTATTCAATCTATACGATACCACGTCGACTGCGACCAACTGGGCTGGGTAAAAGCCTTGCCTCTCATCCGTTTTCATCTTATGAATACTGTTAACGCTTCCACGGGTTATTCGCCTTTTCAGTTGCATATGGGTCTTTCGCCTCGATGTCTTCCTGCTCTCGTTCCACAATCCGAACCGATTGAACCTCTATCAACCGAGGCCGCCGGAGATCTGATGGACCAATTCGAACTCGATTTCTGCGATGCTATGGACAGTTTGATTTCCAGTAAACTTTTACAAGAATTTTACGCTAATCGTTCTCGCGCACCGGAGATCCCATATGCACCGGGTGACTTGGTCATGCTTTCTACTCTCAATCGACGCCGCGAATACATGTCAAAGTTCGACGGTCGGGCTACGAAATTCATGCCTCGTTTTGACGGACCTTACAAAGTCCTTGAAGCCCTCCCAGACACCTCAACCTACACCTTGGAATTGCCTGAATCCATGACGATCCACCCTACTTTCCACGCATCTCTTTTGGAACCGTTCATTGACAATAACGACGACTCTTTCCCCGGCCGTACTCCTCATCACCCTCCTCCGATTATCAATGACGACGGGGAAGAAGAATATTTTATCGATAAAATTATTGACGAACGTGTTCGTGGCCGCGGTAAACAATATCTCGTTCGATGGTTGGGACAAGGTCCGGCGTATGATCTTTGGAGGCCTGGACGCGAGTTGGCTGATACTGAGGCTTTGGATCGTTGGGAGAATCGCGCTGTGGTTTGATGACTGATTTATATCGTTGCCTTTTTAATTCCTTTCTTACTATTCGTTCGCTCCCCTGTCTCTTTTTCGAGTATGGGTGAGTGTAACCATTCTGTTTACTACGCGATCACATGACGCTTGTTTTCCTATTTAAGCTTAGAACACTTGTATTATCACTCACTCTTCTTCTTAATCCTAGTTTCGTGACTGTTCTCTTAGTGTTCTAAGTCCTCCCCCTAGTATACGAACCCCCGGGTTCGTTACATCCAGTAGCAAAAAATCAATCATCACATAACAAGAATACGTCACAAGAGACCGAAAGCACTACGTATTGCGAAGACTTGGGTGACTCTGGTTTGTGACGCCCTACAGATTTCCTGGACGCCTTGACAACCCCTTATGCGAAATTTAGTGAGGCTAGTGTCACGATTGCTAGCGGTTCCTTTAGCGCGTAGAAGCGTTGACTGGCGTGGAGGGTTGTGGGGCCTGAGATCTGAGAAGTGACTGTGAGGCCGCATTAAGCAGCTCTCTTAATCATAAAGAAATTTAAAGCGGCTCCAAAGCCTTGACCAGTATAAAGATATTCAAGTTTGTTCGAGAAAACAGCTGGTGTTATGGCAGAGCTAAAGCGTAATAGGTTCTTCGTGGGCGCTGGCTGCGCAGGAGATGGAGTACGCTACGGTGATAAGTCCAAGCTTAGCGCCGATGTTATTGGAGGCGGTGATGAAGCCTATGGAGCTGGCCTAAACGAAAAGTATCTCGACTGGAAGCTCGGTGGTCCACGAGCGTAAACAATCGCTATCCGTCGGTCAGCAACAACACTGACCTCCAAGGCTTGTCAACGGACCATTCTGTCCCCAAACCGTCGCCGTGTCCTTCGCCCAACTCCAACACAACATCAGGAGATCGATCTTCGGTGTGGTAGAAGAGAGCCTCCAAGTCCTAGCGCCAAACTGCTGTGGACTTGCTGGCCGCCTCCTGGAGAGCTGGTGTGCTGTTGGCCGCCATTCGGGTAGGGTGGAGATATTGGCGCAGTTGATGAACAAGATAGCCTACTCGTTGCCAGACAACAATGTCAGAAAGCATGGAATGTTTAGTCATATGAGGGCTGTTTGAGGCACGGCGAAGAGTCACACGGATAGAAATAGCGTAGGTAGAGGATGGGTGTCGCGTTGTGTCATCTTGGGCTGTGGTGGTAGTTCGAAGGAGGAGTGGATCCTGGTGCATCTGGATGAGGGATGAGAGTTTGATGCCGAGAGGCGGATGTTAGCATTGACCTGTGCATTAGAAAGTCTTTCTTTGCTGTAACCATAAAGCGCTAGAACTAGAGGAAAGTCGTATCACAGTTATTGTGCCAACGAGGGACAATAGCGCACATGAATGTGAGGAGGGGAAGCCATTTGACCGCTTTGGAGTCTTTGCAGTGGAACGAGAGATTGGAGAAGGTGCTGTATATGATGATGGTGGTGGAACTACCGTTGGCGGTGCGGGGATACAGTGATTGTGATTGGATAGAGTCGATAACGGGGACTCGTGCAGGAGTGTGCCCCAGATACGACACTGTCACACTCAACGACCGTGACCACACCCACACTGGGCTCGACACAACCACACTTAGCTTGACCAC